>JAUTBT010066892.1:0-14121 GCA_032361225.1 Lepetodrilus schrolli
CGGGGCGGGATTTGAACCTGGAACCTTTGGCTCCGAAGTCCAACTGTTCTACCACTGCGCTACCACCCGCCCCTTCCGTCGCGTTAAACATGAGTGTAATCTTATATGAATACCCATATCACAATGAATATACGTCCTTTCATGCCATCATCAATTATAATTCACAGATTGTGTCTTCCAGCAAAATCTGCTCTAGAGACCAACAGTATATTTAGCGTTGGCCTGTATAGGATACACCTCTTCACGTACACATCTTTAAGATCATCTAAGTCAGGCATGGCCTAATATACAATTCCACAACTATTCTCGCTAATCGGTCATTATGGTATGTTCTTTGATACCGAAGCCTAAAGAAAAAATAGACAGTAGAAGCTGTTGCCAATTTGAAAATGTAAAAGCATACGGGGAAGAAAGTTATTTAATTACAGACTATCTTTAGGTCTTGTAAAGTATGTAACAAACAAACAACATTCTTCTAAATGTAACAGGTTTAAAAACGTACTGTCTAAATATCTACATCGCTAATGCCGTTCTTCTCTCTCTCTTTCTTTCGCTGTCTCCATCGCTCTCTCTCTCTCTCTCTCTCACACACACACACACATACACACACACACGTAGAGTTGTACATGTACGCATGGATGCATACGGTATATGGTTGGATGTATGGATAGATGGTTAGATATACAGGGTATGTTGCATGCTATGCAATGCATCATTATTCACACGCCATTATTTGTGAATACCGTATCGTAAAGGTACTATGGGCGTCTCTGGTATCTGATCACACTGCAACAACATACAGCTTTCCCCCACATTCCTCTTTAACTGGCTGATATTGAGAATACCACGTGGTTTTATCTGAAATCTTCCTGGAGTTCTAGCTGGTGCCGGGGTTACGTGTGCTGCAGGAATCGTGGAGTAGCCAGGACCAGCCAGGTGTAGAGAGATAACGGAAAGTAGGAATGTGGATCACGGTGTGTTGTAGGCATAATGTGTTTAATAGCTATCTTTCCTGAGCAGCTGAGCAACATATATTATCTCAAAGACATTGTCACTCTCTCATACATACAAACAGAGAGAGCGAGAGGGGGGAGAGAGAGAGGGAGGGTTGGGGAGAGAGAGAGAGAGAGAGGGAGAGGGAGAGTGAGGGGGAGAGGGAGAGGGGAGAGAGAGAGAAGGAGAGAGGGATACACACACACACACACACACACACACACACACACACAAACACTCATTTTCTTCTCTATCTCTGTCTATTTCTCTTGAAGTCTCCCTCTCGGTGTCATTCCCTTAATCGGTTGCTTGTGTGAGTTCCTCAGTTACTATTAATAATTTCACATATGGTCTATCTATCACGTACTCGATCCCACCATTCGCTGAACTAATGACGTTGGCTCTCAGGCCAGGCGGGGGAAGACCTCATCGGATGATCGTAGCCTGGGGAACGTCCATGTGGCTTAGATTGGCGCCAATCAGCGGAAGTCCCGTGAGCTTCGGACTGACCGAGACGTTGATGACACTGGCGAGACCACGTTATGACAAACAACGCGGAGGTAAACCCAATATTGCGTGTTCGCAATAGATGCCGCTTACAGATAACAAGCGATATCTACAGGAGTAGACCCAATTAGTGGTTTATTTGATTGTTCTACCATTGTGGTGTCATTGCTACAATTGTGACGACATAGCATTGCTATTAAGTCACAGTGCAAATGCACAGCAGCCTAAACATTGACTTCACAGCTAAATCTTTATGATGTATCATCTTTTGGAGATAAATATATGGTGTTTTGCAATTTGCGTGTGTTATTGAAATTCGACAATGGCAAATTTCAGTTGAACCCAACCCGCGTACTTTGAAATTTGCGGGTATTATTGAAATTCGACAATTCTTCTTAAATGACTTTAAAATGATATTGAGTGATAAATAGAATATCACCCTCGTATTTTGGAATATCAAATATATCGACACTACTTTGACTACTCGTGTTGATATATTTGATATTCCAAGACGCTTAGGTGAGATTCTCTATGTATTCCCATACAATAAATGTCGTCAACCTTTACGCGATATTTGCTTAGAGACATGAAGATCTCAGGGCAGGTTCTTGGTAATTATTTATCTCAGAGATCTCAGGTTCTGCCAGGTCCCCTGAGTACTCTCAATACTGCACATCCTTATTTGCTGACACATCCTTATTTAGTGGCACATCCTTATTTAAGACTCTTAATGCCCTGCTCTATATATTACAAGACGGTGGATACTTACTGAGTTCTCCATCGTCCAGCTTCTTAAGGATGCAAGGTTCCACCTCTCCAGACGGAGTCTTGATGTTGCCCACCAAGTTGACGATGTCGGGCTCGATGACCTTCAGAGAATACACGCTGCTGTTGCCTAGAGACAGCTGTGACCGCTTGCGTCCTTCACCTGACCCCAATGACACACAACTGACAGGTCAACAACTGACAGGTCAAGGTCAACAACTGACAGGTCAACAACTGACAGGTCAACAAATGAGTTTTCTTTATGGTGTGGAAGTGTACCGTTACAATGTATAATGCAGAATAAACTATTGAAGAAGACTATTGTAATTCAACTTCACAGCCTTTTTGGCAGCAACATTCATAGACTATTGAATGCAAATGTATAATTATATTTATACTGTTAAATGGTAGAATATACTGCGAACAAAGAAGGGTGGTTGGAACCTATATGTATGACAGATACGAGAGACATTACCTGATACTTTGGCGCTGAATGGAGACCCTTTGATATGTTTCCCCTTGTATTTGATTGTGATATTGTATGCGCCAGGAGTCATTGGAAGATAGCTGACGTCTGCGGATCCGTTGTCGTTGTTTTTCCTCTTCATGTCCACGTTGCTAGGGCCATCGATGCGGATGTCTATGTCTTCTACAAGAGGAATATTTCAATGCTCAGTGGGATGCTGTCAAGTGGTATGCTGTCAAGTGGTATGCGGTCAAGTGGTATGCTGTCAAATACGTCTGGATCCGAATACTAGTTTATCGAGATGGCAATTGTCTTGGGTTAACAAAGCTTTTCAAACTGGCGTTAAGCTGTTATACTTTGATGCGTAATGGTAATGGTAGTTTTAATGCACTAAACTATTTCTAAGGTGCACGAGGTGCGTATATGCACTTAAGGCGAACTGACTTTTGGATTTCGATTACTACTATACAATGAGTCTAACGTTGCAACAGTACAAAATGTATTTTCAAGCATAATTGTATCTATTGACATGTTGAGAATGTTGGTTAACACTTACAATATTGTTTTCTAGAAGAAACATCCCTTTAAAAAGTCTACTGTAGCGAAATGTTCTATACATATGTTGTGATGTTGACAAATATTTCTCCAATTCATGTTTCAACCAACTATATTTTGAAGAACATTAATAGAACCTGTGCAATTTGTTTTTGTAAATTCATTTGTGTATGAATGTTTGTTCTCCATATGTAATGTAATGTACATCTTTTATTATAAATAGCAGTAGTAACTTACTAGCTGTGCCTTGTTTGGCGACAACCGCGAACTCCGCATTCTCGCCACTGCTGCACCCAACAAGCCCATCCCCGAAGGCGGTCACGTGAACTCCGTTGATGGTGTCCACGATGCACGAGAAAGGGCTGCCTGGAAGTGATAACAGGATGGTGTTACGACGAGATGCAAATACATACCGGTCCGATATAGTATATGACGGTGAGTTTACTTTGGTGGGTGGTGTGGAATCATATTACTGAAGGACAACAGCATGCTGTACACTGCTGGTATAATCCACTCCAATTAGATCGGGTACGAACTCTCATCCGAGAACACACTATTATTCTTATGCAACTTAAGATGAAGCATTTGCATATCATAATATTTTCCTTGTGAAGTCAATGGAAGTATGTATATTCTGTGGCAGTATAACAATGCTATGACCCATGGTTAGTAATGAAATAGCTGTGGTATTATGGTCAGCAATTGTGTACGTACACGTGACTTTCTCCTGTGGAAGGCAGTAGGGTGGTAAATATGTCCACCATGTATCAGTACCACTAACGTTAAGACTACAAGCTTTCCAAGAGTTAACATTGTAGTGTCTTTGAACAGTATTTGACACGAAGCTTCAATTGGACAGCTCTAGATATGCATGTCATACGTATTCTCTGGAATCACGGTACTGAGAAACGGTTAAATGAACATGAGGAATACATGATAAGTGATGCTCACAGACCTAGAGTTGACTCAGTCCGACAGGCGAGCTGTTTCTCTATTCTTGTATATTATACCTCTAGCATGTGTACATTGTATGTGTATGGCTTTGTACTTACATTCCTAGCAAGTACTCGAGTAAGGAGGTATGAAATATTCTTACAACCCCTAGTTATATTCGAGAAAGAATGAGTACTATACATACAAGGAATATAAAGTCCTCTAACCCATTTTACTAACCTGATTGGGACGAGTTTGTGTTAAGTTATAACGTGTCAATCCTTTTCACTGTGAATAAATCATGTTCACATAAACATATCATTACTAATCAGTCCGGGCCACAGGGAAATGGCCGTGACGGACATATGAAGTTGATTCCGTCCAGTGTGGCCAAGACCAGAATGTGTAAAATGGGTGCCGGTCAAGCATTGGATTGGCACGAGCAGGAGAGGTATGTCTGTCCAACACGTGCGTGTGGAGAGTGTAGCACTGTCCAACATCACCACGTGATGGAGTACTGTATACAGTACAGCTAGAGAAGCATACCAAGCAGTAACGACTGCCAGTAGTACCTGGCTATCTCATGGGTGTCGTTACCACCACTACATCATTGAAGGAACAGCTACGTTTACCTAGTCAAGGGGCCTACCGCAGATCAGGCCAGAGGATGATAGTTACAAGCAATCCTCTCGGAATGAGGGACTAGCACCGGGCTCAAATTGTTCACAGGCATTTCAATAACGTTCCAGGCTATCGAATATAGATTTTTTTTAAATTAACAATATCTGATGCGATACGTTTTCTATAGAATGAACAAAATTAAGGAATATCTGTGATATTGTTAAGTGAAACAATCTGACGATACGGTAATAACTTCTCCATAAGATCTGTTGCTGAACAAATATCGATTTGAAAGTCGGGCATAAAATGCTTCAGTACCAGTAGATATCTGACAATTAAATAAAACTGTCAGTTTATTGTCAGCATTTTCAGTCAATATCGTGGGACAATCTAAACTGTGACTTCCCAAGTCACAGTGGCGTTGGTTCATGTCTGTTCTGCTCGTCACCATCTCAACCTAAGTTACCGGAAGTATCAGTCAGCTTAGCTGAAAGTTACCAATTTCCTTTCTTCGTTGTTGTCTTCTACGACCACGTACATAGCAACTCAAATCTTTAGAGCATCGCTGCTATTTTGAGATATATAGTTATTTTTGTTTCGACTGAGTTACAAGCAAAATCATGATGAGATTTTAAACTTTGGACGTTTATCGTGTGGTCTGACTGGTCAACAAGAATGCAATGATATTTGTGTCCGTCGTTATCAGCTCTGGACCTACTTGCATGGGTGTAATGTGTTCATGTTCATTGCCTATGACGTGTTCTGGGGCGGGTGGTAGCGCAGTGGTAGAACAGTTGGATTTTGGAGTCAAGGTTCCAGGTTCAAATCCCACCCCGGGGGCCCGGCATCAGTGTTCGCGAAAGTTACCTTTCTGATCCGATATTGATGGGATGCGGTGTCTGTAGAGTGGTAATGCAGTTATCATCCTTGATCTTGTCAGTACCAGCCGGTGCTCGCATGTTTACTGCTACATTCACCGCTACGGATGTTGCGGGTTTCCTCCTGCCCTAAACTGACAAGTCGTGATATAAGTGAAAGAATCTTGAAAGCGACTCTAAACCCCAATTAAAAAAATAAAAGGCGTTACAAGCAAAATCATGATGATATTTTAAACCTTGGACGTTTATCGTGTGGTCTGACTGGTAAACAAGGATGCAATGATATTTGTGTCCGTCGTTATCAGCATGGGTGTAATGTTTTCATGTTCATTGCCTATGACGTGTTCTAACACTGATAACTACTTAACAACTAACACACACAGACCTCTGTTCTTCTAAGCCGGAGACTACAAAGCTCCTACAAAATACATCTCTGCGTCTCGTGCGCTCTCTCCGACAGGCGAATAATGTCTCACAACAACTGCCGACTATGAACGCCCTTCTCCGGTTCCTAGGGCGTTATACCATACCTGGCACTTGGTGGGCTATGTCTACTAACAGCTCCGAAGGAAATACAACGCCAGTTATCAGTAGGAGGTAATCGCATCATAGCTGATTGACCAGTGCAAGTCACAGCTATGTCATAACGTCGTGTCGCAATTCAAACCATACAAGCTCTGATACAGGTTCACCATGAACAGCTATACAAGTCAAGATGCTGACAACTTCTTTATACTGGTATTGACTGTTTCCGGTAGGATTGCACTCTCTTAGACTACGTTAGTCTAGCATAACACTCAACAACAGACAGGACCGCTATATTCATACCAAATCTAGATGTTGAGATACTTTTTTACTTTAAAAAAAAAAATTGCGCTACCACCCGCCCCTGTTGAGATATATACGTACGTGCAATTCAAGTCTTCAACGCCAGGGCAAGTTGGTAAGTGATATCAGATAAACACCTAGGCTTACCGAACGTCTGAAGTAAGCACACTACAATTGCTGGGAAACTATCGTAGCTACCTCTTGGTATAGAACATACATTTGCCGAGCAGGTGTCTAGGGATGGACGAGGAAACAACCCGAAAAATCGGCGCGGATGCCATCACGTAGTCCACACGTGCTGGAGGCATGGCTGGGATCTAAATGTCGACCTGTTGTGGTGGGAGAAATCCGTGAAAATCAACACGTAGACGGCTGATGATGCAACATATTTATACCGGCTATCTGTTGTGTCCATGATACAATACCTACATATGTCCAATATACAAACTAATTCGAATAGGCCAGTTAACTATCATGCCATGAAACCCATGATAAAACACCTACATTTTTAGATTTACCCATCGCGTCTATACGTCTATGATGGAAAACCTACATCTTTTCCCATTCAACAAACTAAGTCGACTATATATCCGTTATCCATCATGTCATGAAGTCTATGATGAAACATCTTCTGTAACTGTGCCCATATACTACAAACATGTAAACAGTTGATGATGCGATATTTCTATATTTACATGTACAAGCTATATCCATCGTGTCATGATAAAACATCAACCACCAACATTTCTCCAAAGGGCCTGTTACCCATCAAACCATCATGTCTATGATGAAACACAGGTCTGAATTTGTACATTTTACAAACAAATTCAAATAGACCAAGTTATCCACCATGTCATGAAGACAACATGATCCAGACAGTTATTGACATGTGATGATGAAATATACCAGCTATCTATCATGGCATTAACTCCATGATAAAACACCTACGTCTGTGCAATTCGAAGACTATGTCACGGTACCGTGGAGTCTATGATGAAACACATGCATTTGCCCATTAAAAATGTCACAGACACAAACAGTATGTATACACGTTTTCGTGTAATGCTATCTAAATATGAGTCTCTATCTTGCGCCGGTCACTTCAATGTTTTACCTATAGGTAACTGCTTCATTTAACGATACGCACATATCTGAACTTGGACAAGTGCCACGTTGATAACAGATGCTCTGTTTTATTTATACAGTGGCAAGGCCGCTTTCCCAGCGGGGCGGGAGATTCCGTTAAATGTTATCTCATCCAGAGTAGGCAGACCCACCTTATTATTCCGGCAGAAACGGAAATTGCTTCATCTACCACGAATAGAACCTGCATGATAGCAAGTATATTTATATACCGACAACTTGCTCTTTTATCTCGCCTATACCAATCATATTTAGTTAGATCACGTGATTGGAATTTCAAGTGAAGTATTCCTGCTACTCAATAACGATCAAACAGGTATACTAGTATATGACATGGCGTTTTTCTTTCAAGTTATAAGCTCATACAGCTTATCGATGTAAGCAATTGAGATAGAAATGTAAATTCCAAAATTGTCAATCATACTCGCAGCGTCGTTTTAAGTGTTACGGTAATCTATGTTCATGGAAGTTGTTTAATATAGTGGAGTGAATAGTAGCTTTAGTGCTTGGCACATCAAATAGCTGGCATATCAAGGAAAAGTAAGCACACAGTGTTTGGACACTGTTTCCCTTCGAGTTCAGTTTATCCTTTTGTCATGCACTACATTCCACAGGAAGTATCTGACCATCAGTTAATCAATGGAGTATAGCTTCAGTGCTTGCCTTGAACCTGCATGTGTACATCCTTGTAAAGAAGGATCACTACTTCATGTGTTACCGTTGTTCTTCAGATTACCGTTGTTAGTACTGCCCGTGTTGCCGTTGTTATTACTGCCCGTGTTACCGTTGTTCAATATGTCACCGTTAGGTGATACAAGCAATGTTACACTATTAAGTTTCAACTGACTGTAGATAACAACGTATGTATCCACCGACTCGTGACAGACAAGTCAATTCAAATTGGAAATGCTAATAAGAGTCAAGAGTTCAAGAATGTCGTATTGCTCTTGGAATAGAGCCCGTGTCATGATTAAGAGCGTGGTGATCCAACTAGACAGAAACAGAACAGCTATGTCACTTTACTGACAGATAACAATGATCTAGAGACCGGTCCTCAATGCACCGACTGCAAACGATGTTAGTCAGATACATCTATAGGCAGAAATCATCTTAATGAATGCTGACTCTAATCTTTCACTGATAATTCAAATCAGAAAGACCTTGATTTTATCATCCACTGCTGTTATAAATTTACTCCCACCTCGGTTTACCTTCAATCCCACAAACGCTAGGTAAGCAGTTTAATTAGTTTCTTCTGTATCCACAGTTGACTTTCCATGGTTATTTATACAATTAGTACTAACGGGAGTTCGTTTGTTAGTATATGTAAAACCATTTGCAGTCTAATCTGTTTACTCAGCTGTTTGTCTAAGAAGTTATTAAGTTTATAGTTAACCAAGGACACACGTTTGCACTCATCTCAGCTGGACTTCAAATCCTCAATAAACAGTCTTCCAGGAGACGCGATCAGCCTCATCTTCCGCCGTTGCGTTTTCCACGTAGACTTCTAGGTCTATGTATAAGTGTACTGTTGAACACACCAAGTGTATGCGTTTGTAATTCTTATGTAAACACTAGGTATCCAAGTAAAGAATAACTGACAAAACATGACGTTAGCTGGTATTACGATAGATTCCCCTTGGACTGGTAGTACTGTATGAGACATTAGTAGCTCGAGTACAAGAAGGGGAATAATGGCGTGTTGACATATAGGGTAGCGTTATTGACGATGTGTAACATACCGCAAGACTATGAGTCAAGGTTTCACTATACATTACCATAATACTATCATATACATGTGATTCTTCTATAAAACGCCACCAAGCGTGGCTACACATGATGGTAGTGTTTTATAGTTGGTACGTAGACCTGCGCTTCAACCAGCTACACAAGTTGTAGAAAAGCAATAAGTAGACGCTTAGCTTGTTCTACAGAATAAGAGTTGCATGCAGCATAGCAGAGACCAAGCAGATACCAAGCAGAGACAAGCAGAGACCAAGCAGAGACCAAGCAGGGGAAGGGCTGTGTTATAACGTTCTGACTGTTCTGGAAGTGGATGCAATGGTGTGGTAAAGGAAGCACGAATAGGAGTGGCTGAGAGGTGTATCCAAGAAGGTACGAGCTAAATTACGTCTTAAATAAGATAGGATGCACCTACTTGAAACATCTATTTTCAAACACCGGCGGCCTTGTTTGTATCTACGATGTTCTATTCACAAAGCAAATAATGCAACACTCACGACGATCGACAGTTTATGCAAAGTCAAGTGAGGTTTAGAGGTGGTTGTTTGTATTTCTGTATAAAGTAAAATGTTTAGGCCACATTCAGGAGTTACAAATACACACACCTGTAAGATTGGACAAAATAGCAAAATAACTTTCTTGACAAAAATACATTACGAGTACATAATTTTCCTCCTAAATTCAAACACTCTCACTATCTCTATTTGTTTACGGTGGGAGAGAAACCAACAGGAATTATTGTATATCTATGGTAATATTCGAGGGACAATGTTGGTGAAGAAGAGCTGATGCTGGTATTCGTGGCCCACAGGTGCTGTCATTGGGTCACGATATTTCTCACAGGAACAGAGATTATGCAGGACGACGTGGCGAGATTAGAACTCACAACTTCCGGTCTGTGGCGATAACCTTCACAACTGTACTATCGCCTTCCTATAAAACTGGTCGGATCACGGATGATCATATTTATTAGAGAACCCAGATCATATATGATGTTACACTCCTGAAGTCACTGATGCCTGCCTAGCATTGATGTGGCATGACTTTTCTCTGCTGTAGATCCACAGTGTCTAACCAAATACAACTTAGAAGTTCACTTGGCAAAACAAAACACCGAGCAAATACAATCAATAAACTGTCCCAATATACTAGTATTACTTGCAATTACACATATTACAATTGCCCATTGTTTGTATGTGTTTAAGTATACCATTAACTGCTGTGGTGGAGATGATACAGGAAAGCAATAGCTACATAATAATCTCAGACTATTCTAATGCAATTGTACAGCAACATCTTCAAATCGACATCAAACACATTTTTTTCCGAAAACACTTACGATATACGACCGGGGTGATAAGATATTTCACTTTAATATAGACTTGTCTGTATGTTAATATTAGTTATTAACAAATGTCAGCGTGATAGATGCCAACAGAAAAAAAAGGTTACTTCTGAAGATTGACTCCACCAGTAGTAGTGAGCATGTAGCTGTACGATTGGATAACTACGACTGACCGCCGCGGATTATCTCCCCACTCTGCTACTGGGCATCAGGCGTCAGACCACAATAAACTTCCTTCTTTGTTTATCACTATTTAGCACTCACAGAAAAAAAATCATAGTAAATATATGGTGCATACAATATTTTTTTTAATTTGCTGCCAGATTTTAGGGGGAGGGGGGAGGGTAAACCTATTCAATTTCCAGATGTTGCTAGGATAAACACATCCGCCGACAGGGCCAGAGCACACTTTTATGCAAACATGGGTCAAATGAAGTTTTCCTACAGATACTATGTAGTCTCATCTGTCATTCCACCTGCAAAAATCTGCAAAAAAACTGTACTTGCAAGCAAGCCACAGCCCATCTAATAGAGGACTATGTTTTCTGACGTCACTTCCAGGAAATGAATAATTGAACAAACTCAAGATGCCAGCTCGGAGTTTCGAATACGCACAGAATATGTATGCGCATGTCAAAGGTAAAAGCACAAGAACAACAACCCGTTGCTGTTTGAGGCGATGTTATACTAATAATGTGTGTTTTTGAGGCGATGTTGTGCTAATAAAACTAATAATGTGTGGTTTGAGGCGATGTTGTGCTAATAATGTGTGTTTTTGAGGCGATGTTGTGCTAATAAAACTAATAATGTGTGTTTTTGATGCGATGTTGTGCTAATAATGTGTGTTTTTGAGGCGATGTTGTGCTAATAATATGTGTTTTTGAGGCGAAGTTGTACGAATAATGTGTGTTTTTGAGGCGACGTTGTACGAATAATGTGTGTTTTTGAGGCAATGTTGTGCTAATAATGTTTTTGAGGCAATGTACTAATAATGTGTGTTTTTGAGGCAATGTTGTGCTGCTGTGTGTTTTTGAGGCGATGTTGTGCTAATAAAGTGTGTTTTTCATCTATTTTTCATTATTTATTTGTCACTGTAAAGTATTCTGGTGGTTGTGATAAGCATTTTAATAGCATTATATTATACTATAATGTGTCTTCACCTTTGACACTAGCATGCATATTCTGTGCATATTTGGAACTCTGGGCTGGCTTGTACAAGTCTTTTTTCAAACAACGTGGCCCCAAGATTAGGAAACTTTTAAAAGTACAGTTTCATGTTCAACTCAAGTTGAAATCGTACTCAAAAGGTTTCGTAATCTGTACTTGTGGAGACATTATAGAGTAACTCATCATGATCAGTAACCTAATCATGGAGAGTAACCTAATCATGGAGAGTAACCTAATCAGTCACACTTTTATGCTACGTATTCATCTATATAGAGAATCTCACCCAAGTGTGTTTTGATAAATACAATATCAAAACATGAAGGTGAGATTCTATGTATCACCCAATAATATTCTCAAAGCTATATTCGTGAAAAATAGTGGCATGACAAAAGGCGTCATCATTGTTTACATCAATACACTGAAATTGTGATGTACACCAAAGTAACCATGGTAACACTGAAATTGTGATGTACCGCTAGCAGAACTTGTCTGTTTTATCGCTGCCTTCTAGACATCAACACCAAAGTAACCATGGTAACACTGAAATTGTGATGTAGCCTACCACTAGCAGAACTTGCCGTCTGCTCTACCACTGTCAGTACTTCTGGAAAAAATGTGTAGACATCAGCACCAAAGTAGCCATGCTAACAGTTATACTTCAAACTCAAATTCTCAAAGTTCTTTGGAAACAATCCTTTAATTATTTTTTAATTATTATCTATGCTGGTGATTCCAACAGATATATACATTTGTTTTGATGTAGAACAGCTGGCCTAGTGCATTGATCTTTAAAGCCACATGGCCAATCATACACCTTTAGTGATTCAATTTTAACTGCTAAATAGTTCTCCTTTCAGAGTCATCATTGGGTGATCAATATGTATATCCGCATAGAAATGAATGCAATCTCTCAAATTGACTCAATAATTTCGCCAATCCATGGAATTTAACAGAAACATGGAGGGAACATAATCTAGAAAAATATAATTCACATGCAACATTTCGCTTTACTGAGCTTTCAGCAGAATAAATAAACTATATCTACCTCTAAACATATAATCTCTAAATAAAGAGAGAAAATTAATCTATCTCTAAATATATCAACTATACTCTAAATACATAAACAATATCTACCTCTAAATATATAAACTATATATACTCTAAATCTATAAACTACTAGTATATATCTACATCTAAATCTATAAACTATATCTAAATTAACTCTTTTAAAAAGGGACTCAAACGGATGGTGGATGTCAGGGGAGGATTTAAGCAGGGGCACTCCCTTAATGACTACTCCCAGTTTGACTGCTGAGTAAACACCCCTCTATGACAATGAACTGCTCCTTATGCATAGCTTAAAAACAAGAGTTAGAGTAGACCGATAATTTAACATTGATTGACAGCTTGTTTTTGTGTGTGTGTGCCATCATGACTATCAGAGACAAAAGCAAAATTTACCAAGAATAAAAGTAATAATGTTTATTTAAATTGGGATTTAGAGCTGCTTTCAAGATTCTTTCACTAAATATCATGGCTTGTCAGTTTAGCGCAGGAGAAAACCCGCAACATCCGTAGCGCTGAATGTTGCAGTAAACCTGTGAGCACCAGATGATAAATGCATTGGCACTGTATAGACAGTGCATCCTATCAATATCGCGTCAGAAAGGTAACTTTCCCGAACATCTTTAGTTTTACTGACCAATCTTCGTAAGAGATCCCGGATGAATCAGCACCAATCCAGAGAATTTATGAAGAGGAATTGAACACCTTGAACAGGGAGGAAGCAGCTATAACTTAACTCCTGAAACATTCCAAGTTGACTTTGAAACACCCGTTCACAAGGCTATCAACGAGGAGTTCCAATGACTCGAATAAAGGGGTGCGTATTTCACTATGCACAATGTGTATGGAGAAAGGTCCAAGACATTGGCCTAGCTGTCCAATATAAAGATGATGAAAGCGTTGGATCTATAGTGCTCTGGCACTACTGTCAATAGTGTTAGTTCAAGATACTTGATTGGAAGTGATAGATAATGGTCCCAATGACGAGAGGTGTGAACACTTTAAAGACTACATTGTGAACTTTAAAGACTACATTGTGAACACTTTAAAGACTACATTGTGAACTTTAAAGACTACATTGTGAACACTTTAAAGACTACATTGTGAACTTT
>JAUTBT010066903.1:0-14118 GCA_032361225.1 Lepetodrilus schrolli
GACGCGTAATAGCAGGGACTATTGCAAGGAATTGCAACGCCGCCAGAGAGCGAATAGAGCGTGCTATTAGACCTAAACGTGATGAGTATATTCACCGAGTAAGCCAATGGGTAACGCCATTGACCTACTTGATTGCTCGAATCGAAAGGTTTCTCACTCAGGGAGCAGGAATTAACTTATTGCTTCACCTTAATCGGCTCTAACCCCCAAATATCATCATTATATTCTTGCATCGTCCGATCGGTAGAAAAGAAACCACTTGCGGCCGTGTTAAGAATACTCATGTGCGTCCAGCTATCCTGATTCCGCCATGCCTGTGAAACACGTTCCTGTGCATCGGTATAGCTCCGAAAATCAGCCAGTGTCACCCATGGGTCATGTGGGTTGGTTAAGGTTCGAATTAAGTCATCAAAAATGTAGGGCTCAACCGGATTAAAATAACCCGACTCAAGCAGGTGCATAACATTTTCCAGATCTTGATCTTCGCGTATATAACGGTGCGGATCGTAATCTGATCTTAAAGCCTCAACCTCTTCCGCTTTCAGACCAAAAAGGAAAAAGTTTTCTTCACCCACCGCATCCATGATTTCGATATTGGCACCGTCGTAGGTACCAATTGTCAGCGCACCGTTCATCATGAATTTCATATTGCCGGTACCTGAAGCCTCTTTTCCGGCTGTAGAAACTTGCTCGGAAAGATCGGCTCCAGGCGCGATGACTTCCATGCTCGTGACACGATAATTGGGGAAAAATACCAGCTTAAGTTTATCGCCGACATCGGGATCATTGTTAATAATATCTGCGACATTATTAATCAGTTTGATCAAATCCTTAGCAATCACATAGCCCGGTGCCGCTTTACCGCCAATCAGCACGCAGCGATTAGCCCAATTATCAGTCTTCCCGTTTTTAATGCGTAAATACAAGTGAATCACATGCAAAACATTAAGCAACTGCCGCTTGTATTCGTGAATACGTTTTACCTGGATATCGAACAGAGCATCGGTTTTAAATTCCACTCCGCATTCTGCTTTCACAAGATCGGCCAAACGCTGTTTATTGGACTGTTTAGCAGCACGCCAAGCAATCTGAAATTTACTGTCATCGAGAAAAGCGGGTGAGGATATTTGCTTGATTTGGCTCAAGTCAGCGATCCAGTCATTACCGATTTTTTCGCTAATGAGCGTGGTCATCTCCGGATTCGCATGCGCTATCCAACGCCGTGGCGTGACGCCGTTAGTTTTGTTGTTGAATTTATTAGGCCAAAGCTCATAGAAGTCTTTAAACAAGCCTTCGACCAGCAGGCGTGAATGCAAAGCCGCCACGCCATTGACCGAAAAACTACCGACGATAGCCAGAAAGGCCATGCGCACTTGTCGACCTCCGCCATTGTCTTCAATAATGGACATCCGTGTCTGACGATCAGTATCGCCAGGCCATTTCAACGCTACTTCATGTAGAAATCGTGCATTGATTTCATAAATAATGTCGAGTAGTCGCGGCAACAATTTCTCGAACAGTCCGACCGACCATTTTTCCAATGCCTCGGGTAACAAAGTGTGGTTGGTGTAGGCCATCGATTTCGTGGTAATCGACCAGGCTTGATCCCATTCCATGCCTTTGTCATCCATCAGAATTCGCATCAGTTCCGCAACCGCGATGGTGGGGTGCGTATCGTTCATTTGAAAGACGTTTTGTTCAGCAAACAGGCTGTAATCACTGGAATCTTCCATTCGCTCCCATTGGCGAATGGCATCCTTGAGGCTTGCTGAGGCCAGGAAGTACTGCTGCCGTAAGCGCAACTCCTTACCGTTTTCACTGGAGTCGTTAGGATAAAGCACCATCGAGATGTGTTCGGCGTCATTTTTTGCCTCAACCGCTTCGGTGTAACTGCCTTTATTAAACTCTTCCAGGTTGAACTGACTGGTTGCACTGGCTTTCCACAAACGCAGGGTGTTCACGGTATGATTACGGTAGCCTGAAATAGGCACATCGTAAGGAATGGCAAGGACATCGCAGGTATCCACCCAACGGACTTTCTGCTTATTGTCTGCGTCACGATAGTATTCTGAGCGCCCACCGAACTGGATAACTTGCGTATACTCCGGCCGCTCCAGCTCCCAGGGATTGTCATTGCGCAGCCAATGATCCGGCTCTTCCAACTGATAACCATTTTCAATGTTTTGGCGGAACATGCCGTATTCGTAACGAATACCGTAGCCGACAACGGGGAGTTCCAGCGCTGCACAACTGTCCATAAAACAAGCCGCCAGCCGACCCAAGCCCCCATTTCCAAGGCCTGCATCGGGCTCCTCGCTCGCGACTTCCTCCAGGCGCAAGGCATAATCGTGCATGGCCTTCTCAGTGCTATCAGTTATGCCAAGATTCAGCAGGTGATTGCCCAAAGCCCGGCCGATCAAGAATTCCAACGACATATAATAAGCGCGTTTGATGCCAGGCTTTTTATATTCAATCCAGGTATCACGCCAGTCCGCCATGATACGGTCGCGAACAGCAAGAGAGAGTGCCTCGTACAAATAGTATGGCGTGCAACCATGAAACCGACCCAGATGCTGGGTTAAATAGCGATGAAAATCATTTCCCAGTGAAACCGCATCCATCGGCAAACGATCGACCGCGGGTAGCGGGCATACATTGGTTGCTTTGTATTCAGCCATGCTTAAATCTCTTTCCTTAACGAAGATAAGCGCTAATAGTAAGGCAATTACTGTGAAGATTCTTTATTCGTCACTGATTAATTGATGGATCGAATGGATTACGGGATAAAGTCGACTTTGCTCTAGCGCTCCGTCAACTTTTTAATGTAGAGGCTTACCATCGAGCATTGAGCATTCTCGCACCAATAACCAATAGCCTGTTAGAATAAGGGTATTACTTTTGCGCAAAGGATCGCCATGAATCAATCGATAACCCCACCCGTCGTTATGGTGTTTTCAGGGTTAGACCCCACCGGCGGAGCTGGTTTACAAGCTGATATTGAAGCGCTTGCCAGCGTTGGATGTCATGCGGCTCCTATTGCCACCTGCCTAACAGTGCAAACCACCCAGAATGTGCAAGAAGTCATACCGGTCGATAGTAACCTAGTCATCGAGCAAGCTCGCGCCGTATTGGAGGATATGCCGGTCAAGGCTTTTAAACTTGGCTTGTTAGGTTCGGTCGAAGCCATCGAAGCCATCGCCACCCTCTTGAATGATTACGCTGACACCCCTGTCATTCTTGACCCTATTATCAGTGCGGGTGGTGGCGGTGATCTCACTGATACTCGTGCGGTTACTGCACTTAACCACCTGCTGATCCCAAAAACGACGATCCTCACGCCAAATAGTGAAGAAGCGCATATCCTTGTCAGAGGCTCAGACACGCTGGACGGCTGCGCCATGGCGCTACTCGCAGATGGCTGCGAATATGTGCTCATAACAGGCACGCACTCACCGACACAAAAAGTTATCAACTCACTCTACGGCAACTGTCGCAAACTAAAGGACTATCAATGGGAGCGGCTGGAGGAAAGCTTCCATGGCTCGGGTTGCACCTTGGCTTCATCCCTCGCTGGCCTTCTAGCCCACGGCCACGAGCCCTATTCAGCCATCTTGTCGGCACAACGTTATACCTGGCAATCGCTTAAAAATGGTTACTACCTGGGAATGGGGCAAGCACTGCCAAACCGTCTTTTCTGGTCAGATTCAGACAATCACTGAGCTCTGATCTCTCTTGATGCATAAGCTAAAAGGGCTGTACGCCATCACACGTGAAAGTAAAGGAGATACCGCCCGCTTAATTGACGATGCTCAAGCCGCCCTAGAAGGGGGGGTTCGTGTAATGCAATATCGAGATAAAAGCGATAACCAAGCTCTGCGTAACCAAGAAGCCCGCGAACTACTTACGCTTTGCGCTGACCACTCAGCCCTTCTCATTATTAACGACGATGTGAAACTTGCGGTAAATATCGGTGCTCATGGTGTCCACCTTGGTAAGCATGATGCCGATATCAATGTAGCGCGCTCTCAATTGGGCAAACAGGCGGTTATCGGTGTTTCCTGTTATAACCAGCTCACTTGCGCTATACAAGCAGAACATGAAAAAGCTGATTATATCGCCTTTGGAAGCTTCTCCCCCTCCCCCTCAAAGCCAACAGCCACTGCTGCGCATATATCCTTGCTACAAGCTTGGAAAGGCCACGCGACACCCATCTGTGCAATCGGTGGGATAACACTCAAGCGGGCACCGGCATTAATAGAAGCCGGCGCCAATATGCTTGCGATAATTAGTGACCTCTGGGATTCAAGTGACATCCAAAAACAAGCGCTAGCCTACCGCCAATTGTGGCTCAAATAGGCAAGCCTTCTTAAGTTAAGATATTGATCTATTGAATCATTTGAAAATAATTGTGTCTATGGAGAGTGGAAACCGGATATCTGTCTCCTTACCCAATAAGATAACGAAGCCTGACCATAATGCAGTGCAGCACAGGAGGTAATTGAGCGATCTTATTGATTTTTAGAAATTTTTATGCTGTTTAAGCGTTGGAACACAGAGGCTTTTAACGTAGTATTGGCCGATATACTGATCGCGTTTAGATTCTAGGAGGCTGTCCGAGAATAAGGAGTGTGTTCTCTTTTCATTCCGTGACAAGCCGCAATAACTCCTAAAACCTGAACATGATGGATATAAATGGCTACTTAGGCAACACGCAATAAATAACCCACCGATATTGCGTAGGGCTTTTGTTTGCCTTCCAGGCACAACTGTAGAGCGCATGGCACAGCTATGTAACCAAAGTTGCAAAAAGAAGGCGAACAAAAAGACAGGTAAGTTGAGGGTGTTTGTTGCATGTTGCCTTATTGCTTACTCGTACTCTTTCATTTTTTAGCTAAGCTTCAAATAGCGCTTACACCTAAATAGGACTTGACGGATAGAATCACAGGGAAATAGCTGCGACTATATACTCAGCACGTGTAGGTTTTAGGCGTTAAAGGGGCGCGTTCTATTCGTTCCGTGGCAAAACGCAATGACGCGTAATAGCGGGGCTGCCAGAGGGCGAATAGAGCGTGCTATTAGACCTAAAACCTAAACGTGATGAGTATCATTTGATTATTTAAGAGCATAACCGTTATTCACTCACTAAATGCAACAAGCAGAACTCGGAATCGATAAAGGGGAGAACTAAAGTGATTTTTCGAAAAGGCATATTAAATACCCACTCGAGCGAGGTACTGTTCTTATTTCGCCTAGCCGACTTGGTTGTAGTTCTCACCGTAGGAATCGCCTCATACTACATTGTGAATGGCGTTCTCCCTTCCTCCCCCCAGGAGAAAATATTCATTTTATTCGCAGTATTGGGATTCGCTATTTTTTCTGAATGGCTAGGCGTCTACGCATCAGGAAGAGGTCGGCGAATTACCAGTGAGTTAATGCGAGTGACATTAATCGGGATTCTTACGTTCTCACTGGCTTATCTTCTCAGATACTTCCTGGAGGGAACTGGAAAAATAGCTCACCTCCACGGCTGGCTTGGCTTTTGGTTTTCTGGCTTGCTAGCGGCTCAAGTCAGCTTCAGGTTTGCCTTGAGAAAGGTTCTGGGCGCACTTCGTGCCCATGGATTTAATTTACGACATGTCGTTCTTGCAGGAAACAGCGCAAGCTCCACTAAAATTGCTCAAGCGGTTGCAGAACACCCTGAGTTTGGTATCGACATCAAAGGATATTTTGATGATCGTGTTACTGTCCGGGATAGAATGCCGTCTGACTACCCCCGGCTTGGCCCTATAAGTGCGATCACTGAATATGCAAAGACCCATGATCTTGACCAGGTCTGGCTGGCCTACCCCGCTAAAGGCGAGGAAAGAAGCAAGCTTGTTGTGAACGAACTGAGGTATTTAACCGTTGACATTCGGTATATCCTGGATACAAGCAGCTTGATGGATGAACACAATCAATTTGATAGCGAAGCCACACTGACCGAGTTTGGTGGTCTTCCATTATTGGATATCGAAGTATCCCCGCTCGAAGGATTTGGCAAGTATATTAAAATGATCGAGGACAAGATACTGTCTACACTTGCCTTATTGGCGTTGGCCCCGCTACTGGTTATCATCGCAATCGGAGTCAAACTTAGCTCTCCTGGCCCAATTTTTTTCAGGCAAGAACGTATTAGCTGGAACAATAAGCCTTTCACCATGTTCAAATTCCGCAGCATGCCCATCGATGTGGAAAAAGATACTGGACCAAAATGGGCCTCAAAAGGAGAAAACAGGGCGACACCATTTGGCTCCTTCCTGAGAAAAACCAGCCTGGATGAACTTCCTCAATTTTTTAATGTTCTTCGCGGTGATATGTCAATCGTAGGGCCAAGACCAGAGCGCCCAGTCTTCGTCGAGCATTATAAGGAAGAGGTTCCTGCCTACATGAAAAAGCATATGATGAAAGCAGGTATTACCGGATGGGCACAAGTCAACGGGCTTCGAGGTGATACTGATATCGAGGAAAGAATTAAGTATGATATTTATTATATTAAGCATTGGTCGCTAATGTTTGACATTGATATCGGCATTCGCACTATTTTCAAAGGCTTTATCAATAAAAACGCTTACTAGGAGGCCGTCCAAAATAGAAAACTGTAGTGAAAAAAGCTGAATTCAACCATATTTGCCCATGCATTTTCGTTTAATATACTCGATATTCCCCTCAAATCATGGAAAAATCTGCCTCCTTCGCTGCCGCTCTCTATCTCGGACAGCCTCCTTGTGTACTGAATACACCATGATGGACTTTTCTACACTCATCTAAGACATGGATTTTCATGCGTCCGAATACGACCGTAGCAACGCGGGTTTGTTCGATTAGTGCCTATATACCTAGGAAATTGCGTATCAAACCCCATATTCTCTCACCAAGGCTGCATTTCTCGGACAAAACTGTGGATAAATCCGATTAAGCTGGCTGCAAAATATTCTATTTAGTGAAACAATGTCTTTATCTGAGAAGGTTGATAACACCACCTCTCTAAACCCCAAACAATCGTAAAAGAAACATGACAAACTGGCTGGCCATATTACGTCGCAGGAAGCTTGGAGCAACACTACTCGCACTGACTATTCTCGCAATAGGCGGTAGCGCAGCAGTTTTCCTACCCTCAACCTACCGCTCCTTAGCGACCGTGCTTGTAGATCAGCAGGAAATCTCTGACGAAAGCGGGGGCGGTGAGACCGGCTATGCCGATCATCGATTACAAATACTTACAAAGCGAGTCCTTTCCGGAAAAAACCTCAATATAATTGCGAAAGAAATCGGCCTTTTCAAAGACGCAGAAGCTTATCAAGACGGAAAGCTTACCCTCGACGCCTTGCGCGGTTTTCGTAAAAATATCAACATGGAAATGATCAATACCGAGGTCGTTGATTCTAAAACGCGTTTCAAGGTCGATGCGACCATCGCTCTGGATATTTCATATATTGGCAAAGACCCTATCACTACACAACGCGTGACCGAACGGCTTGTCAAACTCTTTTTCGAAGAAAACATCGCGAGCCAATCTAGCCTGATATCAGGCTCATCTGAGCTTCTTCAAAAAGAGGAGCAACAGCTAGTCACTCAGATTAATGATGTTGAAAAGCGAATAAAAGATTTTAATCAAAGTGCTATCTACACCCATCCGGACATGAAAGAAAGCAATGTACGGGGACTGGAAAAAACCATTGATGAAATCTCGGCAGCAAAAATAGACCTTCGATCTCTCGAAGAAAACCGTACATTTCTTGAATCAGAACTTATTCAACTAAGTCCGAATTCCATTACTTTTGACTCTGAGGGAGGTCGTGTCCTTGGAGTCGCAGACAGACTGAAAGTTCTGCGTGCCAAAATGGCGGAGATACGCATACGATATACTGACTCGCACCCAGATCTTGCTCGCATACGCAAGCAAATAGCCAGCCTGGAGGAATCTACCGGAGAAACTTCAGCGGCAAAGCAAATCAGAGCAGAGCTCAAAGAATTAAGAGCAAACCTCAAAGTTCAAACCAAACGATACTCTGAGTCCCACCCCACCATTAAATCACTAAAAAGAAAAATATCCTCTTTGAGCAAAGAACTCAAAAAGGAAAGAAGTCGCGCTCAAGCCGATAGCCCACTAAGTGAAGCCGACAACCCTGCCTATATTACCGCAGCCTCACAACTAAAGGCTGCCGAACTTGATATCGCCGCACTTAAAGAAAACTTAGAGCAATTGGAAGCTGAAAGAGCTCTTTTTGAAGAAAGACTCAGACAGTCCCCAGCGGCCAAGCGACAGTTTGATCAGCTTCAGAGGGAGTATAAACGAGTGGCGAGTGAACTTGAAAGCATTCGTAAAAAACGACACTCCGCCCGCTTGTCCGGGTCGCTGGGATATAGTGCCAACATTGAGGGGCTAAGGCTGCTTGAACCGGCCTCTTTTTCAGAAAAACCTTACAAACCAAACCGCAAACTACTGCTTTTGGTGACTATTGTATTAGCTGGTTGGACGGCTATAGGCTTTGCCTTAGTGCGTGAACACTTTGATGACCGGCTCTGGACAGTTGAGGATCTCATGGCAGAACTGACCGAACCCCCTCTTTCAGTGATTCCGGTAATGAGTAATAAGCATTCAAGAAAAGCCCTACCCCCTTCATCCTTACTACCAGACCTGCGCGCATAGAGCCAATAAAAGCTATGGATATTTTCAATAAAGCGGTTGAACGTGCCGCCCAAGAACGCAAGAACCAGGTTATCAAACCGGTTAGCAGCAAGGTTGTCGACAATAATAACGGCGAACAGGCTAATAACGGAAAAAAGAACCTGCATGATGAAACAATTAGTGCTGAAGTTATAAGCGAAGGTGAACTCGTTGTTAGAAAACAGCCAGAAGACTTCGAAAATATCCAATACGATAAAACACCTATCCGGCGTCCTAATCTAACAACGGCCATCTATGAAGAGCGGGCTGATGCTAAACTTTCTAAGGCAGAGCACGCATACAACATACTTAGAACAAAAGTATTACAGCAGATGCAGCGGCATAATTGGAATATGGCAGCGCTTACCAGCCCGACAACCGGTAACGGAAAAACAACTACAGCCGTCAATCTAGCCATCAGTATTGCCCGCTCAGCCAATCATACAGTCCTACTCGTCGATTTAAACCTGCACAACCCCAGCATACATGAGCATTTTGGAGTTGAACCCGTCTTTGGCATTACCGACGTAGTATCCGGAAAAGTTGGCTTTGAGGATGCCGTATTCAACCCAGGGATTCCTCGGCTCACCGTACTACCAGGAAGTGAGAAAATTAATCACTCATCCGAGTTTTTATCGTCTGCAAAAATGGAGCAATTTGTCAATGAAATACGTTCCCGCTACCCAAGAAGAATCGTATTGTTTGATATGCCACCGACATTAGGTAGTGCCGATGTGCTGGCATTTTTACCATTAGTTCAGGCAGTTCTACTGGTACTCGAAGCCGGGCAGACTTCCCGGTCAGAATTACATCGAGTAATGAAAACACTTGAACAAGCGCGAATTATTGGAACGGTTCTTAATCGTGGTGAAGAAACGATAGGCGAATACTAGTGTTCCAATAACCTTATATACCCATCACGTTAAGGTTTTAGGATTTAAGTGTGCGTCCTGCTCGTTCCGTGGCAAGGCACAATGACGCATAATAGTGGGGCTATTATAAGGAATTGCAACGCAGGCATGGGGCGAGTAAGGCGTGCAATTAGTCCTAAAACCTTAACGTGATGGGTATATTGACGGAGTACGTGCAGGAAAGCCGTTACTCATTGCGCTAGCAAATAATAATAGAATCATGGATGTTATGTTATGTTTGAAAATCACTTTGGATTTAAAGAAAAGCCTTTCTCATTATTGCCTGACCCTGATTACCTGCTGCTGGGTTCTAAACATCGCATGGCATACAACCTATTAGAATATGGGCTAAATTTTTCAGATGGATTCACGGTTATTACCGGTGAAATTGGCTGTGGCAAAACAACCCTCGTCCAGCATCTGCTTAGAAATACCGGGCCACATGTAACGCTTGCCTTCATTTCCGATACCATCAGGCTTCAAGGTGAAATACTTGAGCGAGTGCTGATGGCCTATGGCCTCCAAACCGATGCCCAGAATAGTAAGTGGACTGGAAAATTCCAAAGGTTTAGCGAATTCGCCATCAATGAATATGCCCAGGGCAGACGACTTGCTGTCATTATTGATGAAGCCCAGAATATGGATCTAGAGGCTCTGGAAGAACTACGAGTGCTATCCAATATAAACTCCGGCAAAAATCTACTCGTGCAAATAATTCTCACAGGCCAGCCAGAACTAAGGCAAAAACTATCCGATCCAAAGCTTCGCCAATTCGCCCAGCGAATAGGTAAGCTTTACCATCTTTTGCCACTGGATCGTGAAGAAACCCAGGAGTATATCCACCACCGCCTCACTACTGCCGGTGGTAAAGCTAGCTTATTTACCAACGAAGCATGCGACATCGTATTCAAGTCAAGCGGGGGCGTTCCAAGGGTGATTAATCAGCTTTGTGATTCCGCACTCATCTACGGCTATGGCATGAACAAAACAATCATCGACCGCGATGTGTTAATACCCGTTTTATCAGATCAAAACCACGCATGGACCGTCACTTCCTCCTCTTCCAACAATCAGAGCGAGCTCTCCCTACCTGAAATGTTTGAAGATATACCACCTGATGTCAAAACCAACAGCCAAACATCGTATAAACATCCACACCTACCTTCTGCGGAATTGCTCGACTTTAGCCGGATCGATACTACGATTGACTCAAAACTCGCAGAGAATACTGAAGATAAAACGCTCGACTTCAACACACAAAAATCAGGAGGCATTCTCGCCTCGGAGGGCACAACAACAGTTCGTGATACCTATTACGTTAGTGCCGATACACACCACCGACAACAATTTGGCCTACCTATAGAAGACGATGTATCTGGTATTGAATGGCTCAATATCGTTTGCGAAAATGATAGAGAGCGTGTCAGAGAGCTTTACACCCAATACCGCAATCAGGAATCAGCTAGCTTTACGGTAACAACCACCATTGAGGATGCCAATGAGAAACGTCAGTTAGTTAGTCTAGCCTTTGAAACCACTGAAAATAACGAAAAGAGCTGGCTTAAGAAAGGGCTTGGAAATAAGATCCTAAGGCTCGACATCAGAGACCGTTTTACCCCCACCCAAACGCAACCAGCAATATTTGAGTCGCCTCGATGCAGCAAATAGAGAATTCCCTGCCTGTCAGAGAATAGAAGCCTACTGCGGTCTCGGCCGCTTCCTTGCTAGTCCCCCATCCATATAAACGGCGTTGTCGCAAGAGCGATTCAGGCATGTAAGACTTTGACTACAAGATATGGTGTTTAGTTGTTCTAAAGCCGAAAGATTGCGTGCCTGGATCGTTCGCAGTAAACGTTCGTTTATGGACGGAAACTTGCCAATAAATAGAACCTGTAAATAATTCTTGATTAATCCGTAACGTAGTGAGCTGACATATCTTTTAATCGCTGTTCCCTTTCCTGCAGGTCTGATGTGACTTCAAGACCTACGCTCTCGAGTATTTGTCGCCACCTATACACCCAGTCGTGGCGCGTAAGACACTGGTAAATATTGTTTTTGCGAATTATCTCCACCCTTTCCTCGCTCTCATCCAGAGTTTCTAACATTCGATATAGATCATCGGTATTATCAGGTAATGGAATCACGGCATCCTCCCAGTAAAATATTTCCCTAAATATCTCTGAATCAGGAATATCGCCAATTAATACCGTTCCGGATGCTGCCCCTTCAAAAAAACGAAAGCCAAATTCAACTTGGCCATGTGTCTGATTAAGCACGTCAAATTTACTCGGAAAAACCAGAAAGCTTCTACTTCTTTGCAAGAGGTCTCTTAAGTTATCCCGATGCACCCTATAGTCTTTAACATACAAAGCAGAGCTTGATAAGCCATCGTAACAATAGGTAATTCCCTTACTCTCTTTTAAAGCCAGTAATTTTTGATGAAGAATATTGGGTCTTCTTCCCATACTGTAAATATCAATATCTCGCTCTGGCGCAGATGCTTTAGGAATAAACTTAAGCATATCGACACCAGGAGACATATAGCGACATGGTTTATGAACTATTTCTTGAAGCCGCTTCACAGAACCCTGGCAACCCGTAAAAATAAAATCAAACTTTGACAAGATATTTTCACAAAGAGACCTATTCACTTCCAGACTAGCCAACCATATTTCATCTATCCAGCAGACAGAGTACTTACAATGTTGCTCCCAATTTCGAATAGAGTTAACCACCAACAAATCTGTAATGTCTTCAAAAACAGCAATGAATAAATCATAATTTTTCTCAAGGGAAAAGCGAGAAAAACTGGGGCTTACGTGTGAAAAAATACTAGAAACATGTCTTGTTGACTGATTTATCATACGCTTTCTCAAGGAGAACGAACGCCCTTGTTCTACCGTAAACAAGTCTGCATCATCAATTGAGGTTATGACATCCTCGAACTCATAATCACTACAGCGAGAAACATGATTATCTTGAGAACGCATTGATATAATGCAGATCCTTTTTCTACCTTCCTTTCCTTGGGTACTCATATCCCCCACTCTAAACTCGCCTCCAATCAGGTCCTAACATCTCTATTTCTGTCTCTTTTCGGCGTTTATGATAATTAAGTGAGGCCACGTACAAAGCTACCATCATAATATGATTAAGATCATGGTTACGAAAACCTATTATCTCTAAAAAGCTTGTCAGAAAAATGATGCCTACAACAAATAGCGCACATAGACTCTCGATCGACCGGCTTAGAAAGAACCAGGAAGAAACTCTATAGAGAACCGCCAGTAATGTTATAACAAAGGCAGCCTCTCCAACCAATCCAAGAGAAACAAGAACTTCAATAAACGCATTATGAAATCCATTTATCGATTCACCAAGGGCTAAATATATTTGCCTAGTGTCATCAAAAATACCCGCATGCCAAAAAGCATCAAATCCAACACCTAAAACAGGCTTCCATTCAAACATTTTCCAACCAATAGACCAGATAAACGTGCGCCCTGTCAAAGTCGAATCCTTGCCAAGTTTCTCCAATAACTTTTCAACCAGGTCTATTTCTACAACTAGCAAAAGAGCAAACGCTAATAAGGCAGCGCCGATACCTCCCAAGATGACTATGAGGCGAATAGAATCTTTAGTATTAGCAATCACCCAGATAACAGGTATTAAAAAAACCATGAGATACATTAGCAGTGAAGTCGCAGACTCTGCCAATGACATTGGGATATAAAGTAGCACTACCAAAGACCCAAAAAATACAAAAACAATAGGCCTCTTAAGTTTGATCCCCAATAAAAAGAGGCTGATACTCAATAGGACAATGACTCGACCAAATACGTTTTTATGGGAGTAAATGCCAATGAAAAATCCATCGTAAGAGGAATATGCATCAATTATTTGTACATAGGCATTGGCGGCTGATGCGATGACGCCTATTCCAGTCGCGATACAAAGACCTACGAATATTTTATAAGGACTGTAGGCTGCACCCATCCATATGGCAATAATCGTTGTATAGATGAATTGAATCGAAACTGAAAAAGTGTGCATTTGGGCGGCACTCCAAAAAGTCGATATCAGTGTCAATACGGGAACCACTAAAATCAACCAGGACTCTATCGCCGTCTTTGCGAATAATTCAAAATTATTAACGACTTGATAAGCCGTCATTGCATAAACAATGAGCCAGCTCAGAGGATCCAAAGGGCCGAACCGGCTGAACATTCCTGAACATACCAAAAAGGTTACGGTTGGAAAAATAATATCAAAAAAAGAACCTAACCAGAGTACTGGTGAAGAGGTTCTTTTAGGCTTTTCTCTCAAGCTTACAGTCAAGGTAAACTACCGCTTGTGATCACGATATTCTTCGTAGGTTATGCCAAATACGCTAGCAATAAACCCCAGCCCCCTACTCATAATGCGAAGATGATTGTAGACATCAACCCTGCCAACTAACTGGGCAGGAAATGTTATTAGTACGCCAAGCATTCCCAAAAA
>JAUTBT010066914.1:0-20000 GCA_032361225.1 Lepetodrilus schrolli
CACTTGCCTAAGGTGACACCACAAGTTTTTCAGCCTGTGATTCAGTGTGGGGCAGGAACGAATCCTAGATACGATCATGTTCTCGGTCACCATCAACGAACCAGCCGAGCTATAACGTACTTCACTTTAACCTGAGCGGTCAGCCATGAAATGCACAGGACCATGTGCCACATGATGTAAGATATGTAGACACAGGATAACTAAAATAAATAGTTAAACATTTCATCAAATTTGATAACCAAAGGCCTTAACATTTTCACATCCTCCAATAACCATTTCCTCCAATGCTAAATGTATTCAACCATTTTTTTTCAATGGAAAATGTATGCAAATGACTATTAGAAATTGCACATTTTGAAAAGTTGAATTATTCACAGGCCAGATCCACAGAGCAAATATTGATTGTAAACCTATATCGTAAGATGAGGATAGAAACCACAACTTTCATCTTAAGATAGCTTATCTTTACAATCAATTGTAAACCTATCTTTGTGGATCGGGCCCCAGGCTAGTACTATGTTTAAAAGACTCATTTCCATCTCTGAAAATTAAATTCAATGATTTAAAAAATTTCCGAAAAGGATACAAGTCGGACGCGACGTTCCTTCCACTTGCGGACCAGCAAAGCGATGACGGCACCCACACTGCGGTCGCCTGGCAATTTGAGCCTCAGTCTGGGATTGTGGGCCATGGAATGTACATGTGACCAGGCATCATTGGACTTTGGACTCAGCTCCAGGACGATTCTGTCTGGAACCTGTGGCTGTGGTGCATCCTCTTTTGGCTCTGATGAAGGAAGCAGATAATGTCAGTAGTGCTGCCAATGATGTAAATAGACACAAGATTCATTTACCATCCGGTGACATAAACATCATCAAACATCTAAATACACTAGACATTGACTCACTCAAGCCTGATAGCTGATGATATCCCATTGTGACGTCAAAAGCCCCCAATGCAACGATGAAAATAGTGATAGTATGTAAAGCTAATGAAAATATGTGTCAATTATCTATCGTGTTACAATAATTACCTTCTATATTGTTCAGTTTCTTCAAAGCACTACATGCTGGGGTACGAATTCTGAATAAATAAAAAATATATCACAATAAACTTTCATAAATCTTCAAAGAATGGCATCTTTTTGGAAAATTGTATTGGACATTTTGCTTTCAATTTCCAGAATAGAAAAAGATAATATATTTAAAATATATCCATTACCGAATGGCATTTATTGGATAATTACAATACCACCCTGGTCAGTGAACTAATAAAATGAGGTCATATCCTAGGAAATGTTTAGTTCTTACCTTTTGTTCTTTCCCTTAACTCGAATATTGGTCACACTGTAAGAAAATAATGTCAAAAGTTTAATATTCACATAATAATACTGATGGTACTGCATTGCTTCAAAACCAGTAGTAAAATAAACCCAATCCTACAGGGTTGTTCCAGAGATCTTAGCAGAGTTAACTCCCTTTGGTGATCTCTAATAATATTCCTGTATCAACACTAATCCCATGTATTCAACCATTAACATCTTACTGAGAGTTTCCACAATTGTGTCTAGTTTTCCAAGAAAAATTAAAAGGTCTATAGTTTAAATACATCCTTCCTTATAACAGAGATGTGCTGACACATCGTATTCTGAATGTGTCGACTTTATTAACTTACTTTCATACTTGGATCCTAGATACACTTATGTTTTAGTTTACAGTTTATACCATTCAATTATAACAATCAATAAATAATATTCATAATGATGTATCATAAATAATTAATAAGTACGGTACTTGGCATTCCAACTATGGATACCAATGACAAATGTCTAAAAATAGAATTAATAAGAAAATAAATGCTTACGTCAGCATTTTCCTAATTTTATACCATGCAATACCTTGTTGTTCACAACCCTTCATTTGGCCATTTTACACCAGTTAAGGCAGTTTTTTAAATTATTGAAAACATTAACAATAAGCATGAACTTGATGAGAAAGAAAAAAACTCTTTTGTATTACTATGACAAGAACCAAATAGACATCTTTGTTTATCAGGTTTACGACAACCTAGTGCTATTGGAATAACATACTTGGGGAGAAAAAACAACAAAACAAAAATATCACCAAGAGTTATTCCCCCTTACAATGCATTTCAAGACATGTGAAATGTGGAAATGACATAATGAAATGTGTGAAAATACCATAAGTATCATATGATATGTCCTAACCTCTGTTACATACATTACAAACAATACCTGCACAAACAATACCTACATGAACTATACCTACATGAACAATACCTACATGTCCAATACTAAAGTCCACATAAATCCAAAATCAAACGTGGCTAACCCTTCCGATTAACATTCCTTTCATTTCCTACCTAAAACATGCAAATGGACGAATTCCTGATAGAGCATCTTGCTTTGACAGCATTCTCAGTGAATGTTCCCACCTGTCAACTACAATGGTCTCACCAGTCCACAATAAAATGGGTGGCCAAACGTATGTTCCTCACTATTGCCACCAGCTTACGAGGCTGGACTGTCAATCCGCATGTTATATAGACAGACTTCCGAGCTCAGGGAAACAGACTATCAGAAGAACCCACCAATTCAGTGGCAATGACATCATGTAACTAAGTTTAGATTTGTTGTGTTCAGAGGTGAATGGATCCCAATTTTGTAACTGGTCAGATGAAATGTACAAGACTGAAAATAGTTTCATTTTATGAAAATGGGAAGTAGAGAAAACTTCACTTAGATGAGGAATGGAATGGAATGTTAAACGGAATGCTGTGTCAATGATACAGGTGAGAAAGATTTATTTCCTTTAACATTAACCTACTTTAATTGTTTTGTCTCAGTTCCAATCTAAAAATATCTATACACAGTATGTTTATTCATGCTGAAGGAAGGGAGTTAATCGTGAATACAACAGGGGTGTGTTCAATGGAGAATACATACAATACACTACAATAGTTTTCTCTACATATAGTAGTTCGCTGAACGGGTTAGTAGGAAAATAGCAGGAAATCGGTTTGCGCATGCATCCAGTCCCTTCGCTTCATGCTTTGGGTTTTCATACAAAACGCTACGCAGTCCAAACACGTATTGAAAAGTATGCTTACATATGCAAACGTATTGCTCACCGAATGGCTCGCATATTAATACATAGAATACATATGCATATGTATTCTCCATTGAACGCACCCCTGGAATGGACCCTAAATGTACATGTGTCAACTATCATAATTAAACATTTTATTCGTATTTATTTGTTATTTTTATTAAAGGACAAAAATTATTATATTATAGAGAAAAAAAAAAAGATTATAGTAGGACTAAAAACAACCCAAGACCCGAAACAGGCCCCTAGATTACAAAATTTCTGAGTACAATTTCATGCTCATTCTCAAGTTTTACATGTGGATTTTTGAGAGAAAAATAATTGAGTTGAACATGAAATCGTACTCAAGAAAGTTTTGTAATTTCGGTGCCTGATCTATTTTCCCCAAAACTCTCTATGTATGGTACAGGCACTAGCACATATGATGAAAGAAAGGTACATAAATTCTAATGATTGACAGAATGTGCTCCCAGTAGATACAGAGACATCTACTGTAGAGCTACTTACCCATTATCAATTAGTTCCCGTAACTTTAGGGCAGTCTTTGCAGTCAGGCCTGAAGGAAAAGAAAAACATGTATCCAACCAAAAAAAATATATTTCACATAATTTTGCATGATAAAATTCGACATCAATCAGAAATACTGTACAACGTTAGAAATTATTTTTAAATTGGGGTTTAGAGCTGCTTTCAAGATTTTTTTCACTTATATCACAGTTTGTCAGTTTATGGCAGGAGGAAACCCACAACATATATATCGCTGAATGTTGCAGTAAACCTGTGAGCATTGGCTGGTACTGACAGACCAAGGATGATAACTGCATTGCCACTCTACAGACGGCTCATCCTATCATTATCACGAACATTGATGCCGGACCGCCTGGGCGGGATATAACATTAGCGATCATAGAGGAAACAAAAGAAATACATTGTTACTGCTCATTAGGGCACATCTGTTGGCTCCAGCGTCGAAAAAGTTACGCAATACCCACATTCAATGATGTCACGCGAGTGAGTTTTACATCGCAACAGGAATCTATCACCCTCTATGTCATGCAGATACTAACTATTATTGATGAATCTACTTTGGGCATTATAGCTTTTATGCAGTGAACTCACACAATACAAATTTCCTGAGAAACAAATGAATAAGTTTCTATTGTAACTTACGGTTTTTAATAGTATCTCTGAGAATACCATAGTTGATGAGCGCATACAACTCCTGTGTGTCCTTCTTGACATCTGAAACATGAACAGACGAGGTTCTTCATATCTGCCTATTTGCAGTAATACTTGGCAGATCAAAGCTTTACAAGAACAGTTACCATTATGAAGCCATTCACCAGCATTACGTCAAATTTACAATAAACAAAAATGTCATTGCAGCATTTTAAAGTACTATTGCATTCAACATGTTGGATCCCCATACTTATCACCTACCAGGGCTCCCTAGGCTTGAATATTGGGGTCCGGAAATGACCCTCAAAACAACATTACACCTCAACTTGCACACAATACTATTGGTCTATAATTTTTTACCTTCCACAATAAATTTCAATAGGGGTCATCTGCTTCAAGACAAGGCAGGCAGGTTTGGCAGCTTCGCGGAAACCATTCCCCCCCCCCCCCCCTCCCAATGACAATGGATCCATTTTATTCAATTAGACTGCATCATCCCAAGTTCACTCACCATTTGTAGTCTGGATGAACTTGTAGATCTTGTGGCAGGTGCGGTAGTAGAAGTGACGGACCTGGTCTTTGTTCTTCATCAGGGACGGGTGCACGCTGCGCTTCTTACAGCGCTGCGCTAGGACATTCTGGATAGCCTCAAAGTCCTTGCCGTGCTGGAATCGGTAAAACATATATACATGATAAAATTTGACACAGCTATTAACTTCGTCTGGAAAGCGTTGGAAAAAATATCTGTATAAACATTCTAACTCTAAAAATAACCAGTGCAAAATAACAAACTAATACTGACTGCTCAAGATTGGTTGGCGATGTTTTGAATAAGTTTCCCATTGATTTCCCATCGAGTTTTCAAACTGCTTAACCCTCTCCCTGCTGGATTAGACACAAGGACTGTTCTTTAGCATGTTTAAAGCATATCCGGTTGCCTCCAGCATGGAGAAAGTTAAATTGCAATTCAAAGTTATAACCTCAAAACAATTAATAAAGCAAATGTTCAATCAATCGGCAAGAAAATGTATACATCTACAAACTGGCATAATTTCCATGACAACATTTACAAATTTTCCATTCTGGTCCAGTGGCTGCTTATTCAGAATGAAGATAGCACATCCACATATTAAAAGGTTACACAGATGTAGTTCTCACCTCAAATAATGCACAGATGTAAGAGTTCTCACCTCAAATAATGCACAGGTGTAATTTTCACCTCAAATAATGGGAGTTTTCACCTCATATAATGCACAGATATAGAGTTCTCACCTCAAATAATGCACAGACATAGTTTTCACCTCAAATAATGCACAGATGTAAGAGTTCTCACCTCAAATAATGCATCAAAGAATGTCTTGATATCTTCCTCCTGCCATTGCTCCCACTGGCGTTTGGTCTTCGCTTCAGGTGTTCCAGTCTTTATGACAGGCTCCTTAGGGACTGCTGGAGTATGGAAATTATAAGAAATGTGTGACAATTTGTTACCAAATAAACGGAAATGTGTCGTGGTAGGAATATCAATATTCTATTTTCATAACAATTCGAGAAGCCCAAAATTATATTTCTCTGTTTAAAGTGTATGAGCATTATGGTATGCCTCTGAATACGACATGCTCATTTATTTTGAATACCATTTATTTTAATTATGCACGTAAAAAATACTATTACTATTCAATTGTACAATGCGATAAATATCACAGATTATATGAATGCCAACTCAGCTTAATAAATTATTGAGTTTACTAAATATATCTAGATGATGTACCTTTTTTCACAGGTGACCCTTGGGGGCTAATGTCCCGTTTGACCTTTTTAACCACCCTGGTGCTGGATCGCTTCCCTGTGGTACCCTGAGGACTCGACTTTCCGTCATCGTCAGTTTTCTCGACAGTGTCTCCCTTCGACGTTACAAGTCGCACACGTTTGTCAGAAGTGGGACTGGTTGTCAAATCAGTGGCAGACTTTTCTTCCGAGCCAGAAGGGGTTAACCTGGAAAAAAATGTTTAATGTTTTAATGAGCTGTCAGAAAGAAATGAAGAAAACTGAAAGCAGCATACATGATAAATTAGTTATAAAAATAATTCATAATTGCTACATACTCGAGGTAGATGTATTGAACATTCAGTTGTCATCATGCATTTGGTACAATCATATTGTAAAAATTGGCATTAACTTGTTAATAATAATTGCATGTGGCAAAAATACAAAGATTGATTATGAGTGTTATTTCAAGAATTATCCAGAGTAAGAGTGAAAATCAGCCAACATGTCAGATCTTCACAATTAATTATTATTTATTAGATTCATGTAAATTTCATGTAGATTAATCTAGATGTGCAGATCAGTAAAATTATCGGTATATTGATCAATGGAACTCAAATGTTTATAGTGAGTGAGTGAATTATTGTTTTACGTCAAAGCGGGAATATTTCACCCTAACGTGACCATTGATATTTAATTATACTATAAAATGTTTATAAATCATTAGCAACAAAAAAAGTATCACAAATATGAATATCTATAAATTCAGTAATTTTCTTTTATTTTACAGTATTAAATGATGCTTTTCTTGATCAATTCTAAACTTGTTAACCGCAAGGCCTATTCAGCATAGTTTTGTTTTCATTTAAGTTTTGTTTTCATTTAAAGGCTGACCATCACTGGCTTAAGTTAGTGCAACATTGACCATACAAACATTTTCATGGAATATTGTATGCGTTTGAAATACAACTTTGCTACAATACATAACTGTGGTGTACTACTATACTGAAAGCAGGTGAATAGTAGACTAGTGCTTAGTACAAGTTAGTACCACACATCACAGTTGATATATTGGTATCCGATGGATGATTGGGCCTCAATTATTGATGTAAGTCTGTGCGGTTGATTAATAAGTTAATATCACTATAGAACCATACATATCATAATCCTAGTATATTTTTAAATATTAGAATTAATAATAATAAAAAATATATATACAAATTGTCAGTGGAAAGTTAATATCTTGAGTCTCAATGCCTCGTGTATGAGGACCAACTCTCAAGCAAACAGTCTTTGAAAATAAAATTAAAACATCCAGAATATTATCAAGAATTAAACTGTTTGTTATAAATATAAATAGTTCCATCGTAAATCACTGGGGAGAGGTTTTCTGTACAATAATCAAAATGAACTCTTGAAATCGGATTTAGAAAAGTTTGTTTACGGTTGTGAAATTAGACCGATTGAGGACACTGCGAGATCCGAAACAGTGCCCGGGCTGTTCAAACGATTCGCATTCACAATCCGAATCACTTCCTGAAAGCTTCCTTACGTATTCGCGGCTTTATCAAGCATTTGTTTATGGCACAATCATATTTAAAATAGCATAGCTATTGGATTGAAACGAAATTTAACACGCTTATAGATTAATATCAAATGGGGAAAAAGGATCTCATCACCAAAGTAAAATTCAACATGGCTGCCGTCACAACATTTACGAACGACATTGCAGATACATTTTCACAGCATGCATTCATGTTATTCAAGAACACACAATACAATTAAATGATCAAAACACAACCTATGTATTCTATAGAATCTAAAAACAGTGTATTTTCAACTGAATATTGTTGTTTTACAACATAAATGACCTGAAAATAATATCAATGTTGCGATGTCAATATGGCGCTAGATAATTTCACAAACGAAACATTACCGACTTCCACCACCATCCCGAGCAGTATTTTCATCCTGAGAAACTTTTCTACGTTTTCCCGGTGGCATATAAACTGATTGCTTGTGGTCTAAGTAAAACTCCCGGCTAACATAGTTCCCAAAATGACCCTAAGATTATCCGCATCCCCCTGTTCACTTGCAGTTCACAACGGTCGCGGACTGGCTTCTTCCTTCGAGAACAACCAATATTTTCTGTAGCATGCGAATATAGAATAATGATTATCTTCTTTCCAGTGTAGTGACAATTCCTATACGAATGTAAATATGACATAATTAATAGGTTTAAATGAAATTTGTATAAAACTTGTGTTGAACATTATTTTGTTCCTTTATTTTTTAAATGAAATGAGTTACTCTCATTACAAGGTCATGTGACGGCTTCTAAAATTTTCTGACTTTTAATATGTTCTAACCATTGTACACCAACCTAATATTACTTATAATAAAATCGTATTCCGATAATTAATTATTTAGAAAATTTAAATTGAAGTTTTCTTTATTATTGTGGGAGGGGGGGGGGGGGGGATAACCTTTTTTTTAATTTGCATTAATCTACTTGGTCTAAGGCTGTTATTTCGTATATTCATTTTGAGGTAAATAACATATTATAATCTATGTATTTTGGGTGTTGATAGTTAGAACTATTGTGGACATCCGTAACGCATGTTGTTTTTGATGAAATTTATTACGCATGTTGTTTTTGATGAAATTTATTTTATAGCTGGTATTTTCTTGTATTCAATGCAAAATAAATATATTATAATATTGAATGCATTTCAATCTATATTTAATTAGTTATTATTAAATATTATGATTACATATCAAAAGCTATATCTAAATCAATAGAATATACAAAGGAAAGATACTTTTATATGTAGACTTAACAGATTTATACTATAGACGTTTTAGGTGTCAAAAAAATGTGTATGCATGTCTTCGCATTCAGTCAGCAAAACTTTCATGTTTAAAAAATAAATTTATAAACATCGATACATGCTAGATGATTTGTCAGAAATATGAAAGAAAACAAAGAAAACTATTTGGCTACACAAGCTTTATTTATGCTCAGCGATTTGTTTTGTTTTGGAAGCTAAAAGCCGGTCAAGTAAGGATTGTTGTCATTTGACTTGGCGGGAATTACATAGGGGAACTCCATGCGTTCATTGGTTAAATCACCCACGTGACTGGGAAACTCCCCTTATGCCCGCCCACTATTAAAATAGAAAGAAATGTCGTCGGTAATGTTATACACCTAGCTACCAGTTTATGAAAGTTTAATCGATTGACATCCTTATTGTTTTAATGTAGTGTCTTTTATAATACATAATGATGAAAATAAAATCTCACGTTCCTATATGTAACGTATATTTTCATTGGTTGATTCATTTTACGCACTTATGTTCAATAAGACTGCATTTATGTTAATTTTTCGACCAAGAAATAATATTATTATGTCATAGTATTCAAAAGTTGAGGTCGTGGGATGCTTGTAAATGTTTATTTGCTCAAAGACTACTGAAAATAAATGACATTTAAACGTACTTGCTCTGCTGCATTATAAACTATTTCTCAGACGACGTATATTGTAGTTTGAAATGTCTTATGACGACATCTGCTGGACGTATTCTGATTCATGTAAAATTGTAAAATAAAATAGAATACTACATTAATTAGTCATTATTTCCACAATAGGATAAAATCATTATAGTTTGAAGAAGGAGCAATTATTCAGCGCCATAGTATTATAATTTGAATATTCTTGTTAGTAACTTGGGTGGGGGTGGGTTTTGCTGTTTCTAATGATTCGTTAATGATTATTCTGGATTTAGCTATGTTCAAAGATATTTAGGCATAAAACAGTGTGCAGACTAATGCCTGATATAATGTTCAATGGAAAGGGACAATTAAAATGTATTGCATTTGAGTCTTCCATTATCCATTATCAGACTCCGTCATTAGGCCATATTTATTTGATTCCTGGTTTACAGATCAGCCGACCCATTTTATTTCCATTTTGGAAAATACAAAAAATATATTTTTATTATATTCCGCCCACAGTGTATTGGTCATTAGAACATTATAATAATAAATGGTGAAGGAACAAGTCGTATAAATCGTCACTGAACATAAACAAAGACCGACAGACAATTGTGCATTCAATTCTGAACAATTTATGTGTACCAGTGTTTATAACAATTATTGCTAATTATATTGATCAATTGTATTTATTTTCTGTCAACTGACCATTCATAATCTCGAATTATTATTATTTTTATATTGGACCTGACCGATTTGCCAAAATATAAAATTATATTACAAACCCCCCAAAAAGATTAAAAGATTAAAGAACCTCAGATGTTTAGGAGGGCACTCTAGTTTCCAGAACAAAGTGCCCTCCTGGCTATCTAGAAATGTACACTTATTTCTACGCCTAGGGAGACAGGGAGTTAGAGGCAAATTAATTTATGATGTTTGGAATTATTGTACTAATCTCCTGATCTTTCTAAAGATGTCTGAACGTGTTCTAAATTCATTGTTATTTCAAGCATTGATCAACATCTTGATAAGATAGATAGATAGAAGTGTGCCTTAATTGCTAGTGGCGAATCTAAGTTATCTATGAAGTGGTGTGATAGCCTATCTGTATTTTAAGTTACTATTCAGAAAGCAATGTATTTAACTAATTACCATTCACGTTTACATTGCGCCATATCCTCTCTTTTTTTCTCTCTCTTTTTTTTTTTTATTAATCAAGGCTCCAGTAGACGTTCAGACAGTAAATATCGTTTTATAATTAGTTGTCCAAGAAGTAGTATCCGGTCGGAATGTAAGATGACATCACTTGTGTGTGCGTGAAATTCGAAAGGTTGCTGCTCGAGCAAGTCAAGGAGTTTATAGACTACATCGTCACACCTGAGGGCGTCAGTTTGGGGAACAGTCCGTTGCACTTCAGGGTCATCAAAGTCTACATTCCACAAGAAAAAATGACCACAACATATACGACATCCGGGTTGGGAGATGAAAAGCCAACGTCCAGGTGATAAAAAAATATCTGAATGTTTGTGATTATGTGTCAGAAATGATGGCCGACAAACTTTGATGTGTGAATAAAACCACTTCCTGTGGCGTGGCTAAGAGGTGGCAGGTGTAGACTATGTCAATGTTTATATACGTCGAACCCTCAAAGTCTACATCCAAATTTAGCACATTGGTTTCTCACAAATGTGTTAACCGGCCAATGTCGGCTAATTATGAAGGAGAACTTGGTAACAAGTTCGTTACTTTGGCTGGAATGTCATGCATATCGAAAACTAGTTTTGGATGCAACATGCTTAGTGGGTTGACTGATTTATGTAAAAGAAATAAAATGATGCATTTGGCATCAATTATAACAAGCTAACACTAGTAACGGGTGGGAAAGTCCAAATTGAGCTGCAACCTGTTTGCTAATTTGGAATCGGGCTCTCATTTTTCTGATATTGCTGAATCAAACAATTTAGGAAGTGAAAAGTGAATTCACTTGGTATTCATATTGCTTTTGTACAATTCACTAAAGAACTTATCCACATACTTTGTATTATTTTGCATTATAAAGCATATTTTATTTTATTTTATTAATTGTGCTGCATTTTGATGTGTGATTGTATGTCATGTGTACTAAGCAAATTTATCTCCAGATGCATGGTCCCCCCCCCCCCATGTCATTTTTTTGTGTGTATTTTTCACAAATTTAATTATTTCCCCATGCTTTAATTATTAGGGTAATTACAGTAACTGGATTGCCCGTGTTTTATGCTTCTATTAACTGGATTGCCCGTATTTTATGCTTCTGTTAACTAACTGGACTAACTGTTTCCTACAGAGTATTGAGGGCTCCTGGGGGAGGTTCCAGCAACATCTTCGGAACCGACGATCCCCAAACCGAAGGTGCCCCACACTCTGGGAAGCGACAACACGCCCACACAGAAAACACGACCAGCAACATCTTCGGTAGCAGTGCTGATAAGGTGCCATCCCGCGAACAGTCCGGTGCCCACTTGTATTCGGGGGAGCCACACAAGCTCGCTGGCAAGGGACGTAATCAGAGTAGGTTGTCAGTTGTCGCTGCCCACCGTTAAATCTTTAATCTTGAGCATGCTAGGAAAAAATGCTGTTTGTTGTTTAGAAACTAAAAGATTTCCAGCCACTATTACACAAATCTTGGCCCTCCTGTATGAAATGGGAAATCTCTAAGGAGATGATCCTTTCACCCGTAGAAGTTTTGAGTACTTGGGGAAAACTACCGTTTTGTCATTTAGGAACATAACTGCACATTTCCGGAATCTGTGTGGTCTGCTCTCGTGAGCGAAGTGGTGCAAACAGAACAGGGATAGACCCGTGAGGACACTAAGGGCATTGTTTGCCGTCATCTTGCTTGCGCAAGAATTGTGTGTAACGGTTCCTTAAATGTTTGGAACAAGGTTTGAGTACAGACAGAACAGTTGAAAGGAAAATCCTTTAAAGGTAACCTGATCTACCACAGTAAACATCCTACACAATGGTTACTATGGTAGATACGGTTACCTTAAGGTTACCATTTTGTATATGAGGGCCCTGAATTATTAAAATTTAACAAATTTCTTTGGCCCATAGGGTACCTTTAACATTGTGAGAGATGGTTTTGCTTAGTGTTCAAGTGTTCTAACGTGTATTATTGTTTAATGGTCTGCAATCACATATTTGAATGGACATTATTTACTATATCATATGATTTATACAGCATTTGAAAATTATCATCCAAGCTTAGTTTCTTGATCTATAACAAAAACCAGTCACCTTTCTGACGCAATATTTTGAAGGGATGGACTCGCTATAGAGTTTAGTTGTCATCCATAGTGGGATGAGAACATGCCAGTGTTTGCAAGACTATGAGCTACAGGTGACAAGTATCAAATGTTTCCTTCCGTAAACGGACATGATGTATTGAGTGAAATAATCATGAAAGTGGCTCTACAGTAGTAAAACATCAAACAACTATACACATAAACACTGCTTGTTCCAGTTAGTCTTAACGATAATATTTCTTTTGGTTTACGATAATATTTCTTTTGGTTTGCTAACTCTGAACATGCTTCAAATTGGGGGCACCATGAATCTACATTCGCAAAATGTTACACATTGTTTACCGTTTTTCGATATTTCTGCAATGGATATTTGTCCGAACATATATCTTGTATTTTGATTTTGCATTACCAAGAGCTAAGCCATAGAAGTTTTAAAAGTTATCATTCATACCTCTACTTTTCCAGAGATGCCCCATTGTAAGTATGTTGTGTTAACCATCTACCTGCTGGTGACAACTGGAGTTGCCCAATGCTTATCATTGATCAAGCAGGCAGAACATTATTGTCAAGGCAGGATCAGATTTGTTCCACTAACCTCTGTAACATGCGTTCATAACTTTTGTGTTGAAAACTGTTTTCACAGCACAATTGTTAGCACATCCGACTACAAAACCTGACCTTTCAATCTGTTACTATGGTTATGCTAACTGACCAATGCATTATTGATCGTATGACTTCTGGCTTATTGTCAAATACTAACACTACAGACTGAGATAATAATACAGTGTATTTATGATGCTCTTATTAATCAATGTTTGAAAGCATGCTCAAGGCGCTAGATATATTATCCTGATCAATGGATAAGTGTGCACTCACTTCTATCTCAACTCCATGGGGAATGATTATTGGCAATAAGAACCTTCCATGGATTTATAAGTCTACTGTGGGTCCAGAAAATGCATTGGAATGCCACTTTATGATGAATTTAGAGTTGAATGTCAATCTTGATTTGCAATGTGTAACTTGTACGTACTATCACATCACATCCGTACATACTGTCACATCACATCCACACTATCTGTGGCTTATTGAGCTGCTACAGGTTTTCCATAAGGAAATCACTGCAAATGTCACTGCAATAGTCGAGTCATTTGCTAGTAGACTTGTGTAAAATATCAAGACTTGTAAAGTTGTAATTACTGATGCAAACAAAATTGTAATACTTAATTTTAATACTTTGTAATTTTGAACCACAAATATCACTTTCACTTGATTTGTTTTATGGACACAAGTCGTGTATTATTTGTGCATGGTGATTGTTGGGGCAAGAGGTATCATTCGAATTCTTAACCATGAACATTTGATTAAATTCATATCCAAATATTGCATATAATGATCGTGCATACCTATGCAGCTTTTATCTTTTATTAACCTAGGGCCTGTCCAATTTCAAATATTACGCAGGATCACATTATACACTTCTATGAGTTGGTATTCCTGAAAAGATATTTGTATAATTATCATGATTAATTACGTTATTACATCATGGGCATAATTTATCACCAAAGAGAGTCCGTTTTGCACTATGGTATATTAATTTTAGCGATTTTTAATTTATGCTTTCTCCTCTGCAATGGATTCTTGTGATTGTGATGATAGTTTGTAAAATTGTATTATTTTACTTTATTTGCAGGCTATTTCTGAATCATTTTCTAATAAGCTGCTTCTTCTTCCCAGGTCGGTTCAATCCAATCACAGGTGAGCCTTACGATGAGTCTGGCCACCCAACTGACTCTGCCCCAGAAGAATCTCCTCAGCCAAGACAGCCCCCCAAACAGGTATGTTTAATGTATGCCACGTTAGCCTCCTAAACAGGTATGTCTTCTTTGTCAGCCCACTAAACAGGTATGTCTGCCTCATTAGCTCCATAAACAGGTATGTCTATTTCACCAGCTCCTTAAACAGGTATGTCTTTTTTGTTAGCCCCTTGAACAGGTGTGTCTGCCTTAGTAGCCCACTAAACAGGTAAGTCCCCCGTTAATAGATAATAAATAACCCATGAGGAATGGCACATTATCTTTCCCTTTCCCTTTCATTGTAGAGAATCTCTACCGAGTGTTTTGATATTGTTGTCGGGAGATATCAATTTTAACTACTGCATATATCTCCCCTCAGAGCCAGTATTGGGTGATAAATACTCCTATCCTATTCAAATGTTTTTGGCATGCTTTTCATTTTAACCAACTACAGTATAATTAAATAGTAATTGTTGCGTATGGGTGAAAGATTCCTGACGTGGAGCACAACTCCAGTCGCTTCCCATTTTAAATGGTGAAAGAATCTACACCAGTAGACCTTATTTCACAGGGCACTGATACTACTGACACAACATGGTGATCATCTGCAACTGTAATGGCAGCAACTTTCCATCATTTCCCAGAGTTATTTCACCCTTTATTGTTTGTGCTTTGAAGTTACATGTATCCAAACACCCATATTAAACATAAAAGTGGAGCAAGTCGAAGACAATGGTCGGCATACTAAAAAGCTTTTTTGTTTTTTTAAATTCTTGAAAAATTGTCCATGGTCGCATGTTTCTGTTAGGGTCAGATGGGTGACTGGAAATGGCTAATATTCTGATGTGCCTTATTAGCAGTAACCAATGTCGCCCTCATCCAATTACGTCATCCTCTGTTTTACAGGTAGAAAGTTCGTTCAACTACGGGAGTCCCCTAACCCCTGAGGTGGACAACTCCATCTATCAGACCACCCCAGGTAAAGCGCAGCCCGACGTCCACACATCGTCCCGCGTCATCAACCCACCCGGCGGGATGACACACAAGTTGTGGTGAGGTCTGGACGTAGGGATATGAACAGCCTGCTTTGGTGCACTGTGGCTGTTGTGACCTCTCGGGATGTCGTGACCTCTTGGAACGTTCCGACCTCTCTGGATGCCACCTCTCGAGACTTTGTTGCCTATGGAGATGTTGTGACCTCTCGCACGGGGCAATATTGAAGCAGTCACGCTTTATGTATCACTTGCTCGCCTCGTGTTGTTGGTTTATGTTATTACAATATATCTGTTGATTATAGTTTCGTCTGTTCGTAGATCCCGAGATTGGAGCTAGCCTCATTGTGAGAATTACTCAATAATTGGAATTAGATGGAAGGTGTACAAATGTAATCTTTTATAATACCCATGTACAATGTAATCTATCATAATAACTCGGTGTAATGACATGTATTATATTGAAACCTTGTACAAATGGTGTTCAGGATAAGCTGTCCTGTTGGGATGATGTTGTGGTATGAATTGTAGTGTTACCATGTGGTAACACGAATGAGTGAGTTATTGTCAAAGATTCCCGCAGTGACGTAAAACAATAACTCACTCACTCGTGTTGCCCTGTTTACACTGGAGTTGTTTCGCTGTCGGCAGCATGCATCCTCTTTTTCGAGAGTTTGGCATTTTTCAATAGTTCCCAACTATTGAATAATTATCATTTTACAGGTTATTCAATCCTTGAATATTTCGTGTTTACGCTGACGATTTACAATTATGCATTACCAGCATTATATCCAGAATACAAAATACTTGTATGTTTAAAAGTGTGATTGATTACATTATCAGGGCTCAATTTAGCGACTAATTTGGGAGCCACAGCGACCTAATTTTTTTAATTGGTGACCAGTATTTCACTTATTTTAAGTGCTTCTGAACCTGCAGGAGCCAAATGGCTCCTTGGAAATTTGTGTAACTTTGAGGCCTGATTAGATGACCTTCTGCAAATACATGAAATGTGGTATTCAGCATTACTTGGTGTATTTTGTGATAAATACGAACTATGATGTTTATTCTCAGTCGAATGTCGCCAGTCCAATACATGTCTTTACATCATTGTTGGTTTGTATGTAAAGACCTCATTTCTTAAACAGTGATCGTCACGCATGGGTGAAATATTCCTGCTGTGATATAAAACAATAACTCGCTCTTAAACAGTTCATTTTGGTCAAATAATTTCACTATAGGGTACATATACATGACTAAAATGAAACTGGGCTTCCAAATTCTCTTTCAAGTCACAACAGTGCCAAAGAAAAGAGACATTTGTTTTATACCTGAGAAGAATTTTCTTATGTGTATACCGTATATATACTGTAGCAGAATAGAAGGCAATTGATACATAATTAATACTTGCATAATTACTAGACCAATGAGATGAACGTTCTCGTGTGTGTCATCAGATTCCTAGCAGGGCTATTTCATGGTGTACAGACAATGTCGACATACAAACACCATTACTGTCTGTTTTAAGATAATGTTATCAATAGCATCTTTCAGAAAAATTACGCAAGTTCCAGCTACTCAATGTAGAATATAGTTTCCATACATACTAGTCGAGGAATTTCATTTTATACTTCACAGCTGACTATAGAGGAATTTTACGATATGCTTCATAGCTGAATATAGAGGAATTTTATCTCGTATGCTTCATTATCACTGAATATTGGGGAATTAGTGGTGCATTATATGACATTCTGGGAAAAGAACAGATTTAGTATCTACGGGTGCCTAGTTTAGTCTAGAAGATTATTTTTTTTGGCTGTGGTTAAAGAAATTGTGAAACATGCAACCTGCATCATGCTACACACAAATAAACATTTTGGTATTCTCAAAAGCAGTTTACTAAAAAAAAATAAATCAGATTCTGAATACAATCTTTACCATGACATTGGTGCTTATTGATCAGCGAGAGTTAATATATAATTACTTAACAATTTATTTAACCCTCTTGTTGCTGAAGTCAACCTGATGTGCCCATCATCATTGAGATTAATCTAGCTGTGAGAGGGTTAGCGCACAAAATAACTAAAACATTTTCTGTGGTCTGATTTTGCACATGTCTGTTGTGTATAACGGTGTTCCAACCAATTTGAAGTGTGGATTCCAGCACAGGAGAAAAAGATTGTCTCATGAACTTGCAATAACAGTCAGTCAGTCAGTCAGGACTGCTTGTGTGTTCTCATCATCTGTTCTAATTGAGGCATTATGATCTCGTCTATCATTCCTATTGTATGAGGGCTTTAGTTTGACCAAGTACTTGAACATGTTAAACCTCTCTGTTAACTTTCTGTCAATCTGGTTATTTTCTTTGAAATATATATTTATTTGGTTTATTGCACGTTAGTGTGTGTCCGTGAAGAGAGAGAATGGTTTATACTTGGAAGTTCTTGCATGTATAACAATGGCAGTTTTGAGACCCCTGGCTTTTGTTCTGCTGAATTGTCGTAGCGTAGCCCTATTCACGCATAGTGAGTTGGACTAGAACTATGGTAGTTCTGTGGAACGGAAACCATGTCTCTATTCTGAATTACCTGTCTTGACTATTCTCCATTCTCATCTCTTTACCTTGAAATTCTAATTAAAACTACATCTGTCAAAATGATTTTTGTTGATTGTTCTGCATGAAGAAGATTCGAAAGCATTTTTGCTGGCATAGCGTGTAACACGTGGGAGTGGTACCCCCGGGAGTAGTTCTTGTCAAAGATGTTTCCTGCCTTTAAAAAAAAAATTGGGGCAATTTTAATATTTTTTAATTTTGTTTTTAAAGTGCAAATACATCAGACAAAACATAAATAAAAGATCAGTAAAAACCGAAATATTCGCAATGAAGCATCTTTGATGAGGAAACACCATGGGAAAGCATTTCTATTGTGATGCTTCGCTTGGTATTCATCTGTGAAACAATGGCATAGCATCGCACAGTGGGAAATCTCGTTAAGGGAACCAATCGATAGTGGCATAGTCTGACGTACCTCGCAGGATGAAGCTGTATAGCGCTCTACGGAATTTTCATAATTCATAATACTAGTATCCCTTGGGTTAGGCTACAGTGATGGAATAAGATTAAGGTTTTATTTTTGCCATATTGCGTAAAACGCGGCATAAACTTAAAAACTGCAAAGAAACTTGTAGAATCTAGTGCCTGCGACGTCATTGTATCTGGCATCGAGATTACGGAACGTCTAAAACGTGGCAATGCAGTTATCATCTTTGGTCTTTAAGTGCCAGCCGGTGCTTTCAGGTTTACTGCATCATTCAGTGCTACGGATGTTGTGGATTTCCTCCTGCCATAAACTGACAAGCCGTGATATGTGAAAGAATATTGAAAGCGGCTCTAAACCCCCATTTTAAAAACCCCACAAAAACAACCAAACGTTTTGAGTACGATTTCATGCTCCAGCTCGAATTTTCTCTCGCGGACCATGTACCCAGAGCAGTTGCGGTTGTGATGTCTTCCGGTCGGTATTGTGTCCGAGTGTGTATCCCTGTTCTAAATGCGGCAAAATATTCCTTCAGCTAGCATCAACGGCCGGTTGAAATCCTGCCTAGTTCAAGAAGGGCTTGTGCATACAGGACATGTCAGCATTGATACGAGTGAATTAATCTTGAAAGCAGTTCCAAACCCCAATTTAGCCAACGAACATCGAGACCCAGGGTTGGTGAGTGCTCCGCGTTTTAGAAGTAGCAAATAACTAAGAAGGTATGTTTCATTACTGTTCAGTGATGCGCCGGTAAAATTATCGATGTATCGTTAAAACTCCAATGTCGATGAATCGATTGTAAGGAAAACAGCGATTCTTGTGAATATCTTGTTTATATTTGGTTTCAACTCCCATATTGGTTGTCTGTGTAAACCATTTTATTTTCCGTCATTGAAGTTAGTTGGAGTCAACTACCTCTTAAAACATGTACGCTGTAGTTAGGTTATTCAAGATTTAAGAACAGGGTCGACGTGTGTAAGTGAAACTGGAATTTGTATACATAGAGGATCTAATATGTATAATATTGAATGTATTAAACGTGTTGGCAAAACTGATAGTATGCGAAGCTCTGCTGAGCATAATATCTTCTTTTTTTTGCCAACGAGTTTAATAAATTCAGCAATATATGAACACGAATGTGAGATTCTATTTATCACATAACTGTAGAAACTATTGTAATATCGATTTTTCAGTCACAAACACTATAATTGGCAAACGTCTTGGAGGAACTCGGTTAAAGCACGAGGACTAAATATAGTTCCAAGTAGATGTGTAAATATTAATAAATTTGTTTGCATATATTATTGAAGAAATCTTTTAACTT
>JAUTBT010066914.1:25000-32684 GCA_032361225.1 Lepetodrilus schrolli
TACTTTGGTATGAAATTTCACTTACGATTGTCAGTGAATTGTACAAGACGTAATTGAACTAAAATGGGATTAACCTGAAAAGTAATAAAGTAGTGGCGCAGGGAGTTGCTATATGATGCCAGTGGGTAGTCAATTGTTAGTGATGCTAATTCTGTCAGATATTTGTAGTTATTATGTATTATTCATCCTCGAGACACAGGCCGTTTTGCCTACTTGGCATCCGTCAAATGTTGTGTAGCCTGTGTCTCGAGGATGTGTATTATTAAGCACAGTTATTCACGGCTCCCTTTCACAATTAGAAGACCTACAATCCCAGTTTTCAGTAATGACGTTGTCGCGGTTGTGTTCGTATTTTACAGGAGGAGTACTACCACCTGCTGGCCGAGAAGATCTACAAAGTACAGAAAGAGTTAGAAGAGAAGCGACATAACCGGGCGAGACCAATTCCTTCACACGATCCACCACCTTATTGTAATATACACTTATTTATTTTATTTATCTATTTTTATTTTTTAATTGGGGTTTAGAGCTTACTTGTCAGTTTTAGGGCAGTAATAAACCCGCAACATACGTAGCGCTGAATGTTAGTAGGCCTAGAATATATCTATCTATCTACATGTACATATTGTATGACTTACTCACTTCCTATACAACTAAAAATAGCAAATCTCACGGAAGTTGTCATACATAAAATAACCCAAGCACTTTGAGCATTTGTTGTCTATATTTGTATTTAGATATTTATGCAATGATATTAATATAAACTTACCGTCAACTCTTTGTTAGCATCGGGAAATACAGGATATACGAATACAGGAAATACGAATACAGGATATACAAATACAGGAAATACGAATACAGGAAATACGAATACAGGATATACGGCTGAGATCAATCATGTTACGAGAGAATGGCATCAACAAATTTCCCAGGAGCTCCGCAATCACCTCGTGTACAAAGTGTGAGTACTTACATTCAATAACCTATACACCCAGTAACCTATACACCTAGTAACCTAATCACATAGTAATCTATACAAGTAGTAACCTATACACATAGTAATCTATACAAGTAGTAACCTATACACATATCAATCGATACAACTAGTAACCTATACACCTAGTAACCTATACACATAGTAACCTATACACCTAGTAACCTATACACATGTTAGCCTATACACCTAGTAACCTATACACATAATAATCTATACACCTAGTAACCTATACACATAGTAACCTAAACACCTAGTAACCTATACACATGTTAGCCTATACACCTAGTAACCTATACACATAATAATATATACACCTAGTAACCTATACACATAGTAACCTATACAACTAGTAACCTATACACATAGTAACCTATACACCTAGTAACCTATACACCTAGTAACCTATACACATAGTAACCTATACACATAGTAACCTATACACATAGTAACCTATACACATAGTAACCTATACACCTAGTAACCTATACACCTAGTAACCTATACACATAGTAGCATATACACCTAGTAACCTATACACCTAGTAACCTATACACCAATATAACAAGGCCCCGAGATTACGAAACGTTTTTGAGCACGATTTCATGCTTAACTTTTGTTCACAAATCCACATATAAAATGTTGAGTTTGAGCATGAAATCGTACTCAAAACGTTTCGTTAATTTTATTGCTTCGTCTTCCAGAATTCAATCGTTATGCCCCGTACAAGACCCCTCTGAGCTCGAACATCCGGGCATGCAGGATGTCGTGACGTATGCACGGAAGGCAGAGCACGAGATTTACATGACAGCAACCAGTCAGGTAAGACACCAGTGTAAAGGTATGATATCCCTGGATAAACTTGACCTCGTCCGATTCCTCCTGAACAGAACACCCAAACGACGTTTACCTTTACTGTTCAGTTTGAATTCGAGTTTAGAGCCGCATTCAGAATTGCATTTTTCATATAACAGCATGTCAGTGCATGACAGGAGGAAACATGCAACACCCACAGCACCGAGTGTTTCAGTAAACCTACGCGCACCGACTGGTACTGACAAACCGAGGTTGCCAACGACGTAAATGACGCAGATGAAGAAGTAGATGGTAGCGGTTTCTCGAGTATCATCCTACTTTGGTGAAACTAACTTTATACAGTAAAACCTTTGACCATGGGGGAATTCGTCAGGTACGAGACCACTGATGCTATGCTCGTGAATACATAATACTGAATATTGAAAAGTTTAGGTTTCGCAATGTTAAGTGAATCCAAAATCACCATCAGACATTTCTGGTTTATTCAGACATGGTATTCAACATCCTCGAAACACACACTATTATGCCTACTTGACATTTGACGAATATTAAAAAAAATAAGTAGACATAACGGTCTGTGTTTCGATGATGTGCATTCAGAGGACAATTAACATAATCATTGTAAATCAGAGCTTGGTATAATATAACTGAGGTAAGAAGCCGTTTTCAATTTTCAGCTAAGTTCCACTTACATGTTTTGTGTTTAGATGAAATAAAAATGTTTCAATTTGCCATGACGGCCCAATGTCTAATTGAAAGACACGTTTTGTTTGCGTAGGAGGAATACTGCCGTCTTCTTGACAGGATACACAGTTCAGATGGAGGTGGAATCGGAGGTGCAATGGGAGGTGGAGGAGTAGGAGGTATAGGAGGAGGTGCAATTGTAGGAGGTGGAGGTGGAAGACCATGGAGGAACGAGCACAATAGCTGATATACACCTCCATATGCATTTTAAACGTACACTCTCAAATGACTGAAAATATGTTCTAGACAATTGCTGGTCCCGGTAAATTTGAAATATATTGGATGGTCACAAAGATAGTATTATGTATATATGGCATAACACTTATATTCAATTAATCAGGTCTATGGCTACTATTTACTCTTCTTGATATATTAGATCTAGAACTCTCCTAACTTCTGAGATAGTTACTGTAGTTACTGTCAACTAACTGATAGTTACAATAATTACTAATATTTACTGAACATACTGATAATTATTTAAGTTACTACAATTACTGCTACTGCAGTAGTTGCTGTAATTTCTGATATCCCCAGTAATTACTAACAATTACTGATGTTACCATCATTACTGATAGTTACTATACTGATGTTACCATCATTACTGATAGTAAGTATACTGGTGTTACTATCATTACTGATAGCATACTGATGTTACTATCATTACTGATAGCATACTGATGTTACTATCATTACTAATAGTTACTAGATTGATGTTACCATCATTACTGATAGTTACTAGACTGATGTTACTATAATTACTGATAGTTAGTATACTGATGTTACCATCATTAATGATAGTTAGTATACTTATGTTACTATCATTACTGATAGCATACTGATGTTACCAGCATTACTGATAGTTAATATATTGATGTTACCATCATTACTGATAGCATACTGATGTTACTATCATTATGGTAGTTACTATGCTGATTTTACCATCATTACTGATAGTTACTATACTGATGTTATCATCATTATTAATAGTTACTATACTGATGTTACTATAATTACTGATAATTACCATACTGATGTTATCATCGTACTGATAATTATTAAACTGATGTTGCTATCATTATTGTGTATATATAGTTATTGTACATACTGATACTTACAATACTTAAGCTGCAGTAATTACTGGCAGTTGCTGTACTTAATATTAAAAGTTACTGCACTTATTGTCTTGTAAAGGATTACATAGAGTGTAGGTGCAAAGAAAGTAGAGATCATGAATCAGAAGTACTAACGTTGTTCAACCAGTTCAGATATGAAATTTCGTATTTTGTAGGTCATACTAACTTATTGCTTCATTGCTGTTATATTTACATTGCATCATAACAGTCATAACACCAGTCATAACAGTCATATAACAGTCATAACAGTCATAACAGTCATAGAAATATTTACTTGATTGCAAACGTTCTGGTTCGTAGCATGCGCATTTTCTACAAGACAGTGAGATGTAATATTATGTATTAATATGTTTTTTTCCTCATATTCTACATACTTTCGTCTGTGGTAAACGTTTGTTGATACGTGCAATGACTGGAAAATATAATAGTATTCATTGCTAAATCTAACAAGGACTATTCCATGTACAAGAACATCTGGTAATAGATTGCTTCAAATTTAACGTTATCGACATGTCTGTGATTACTACTAATGTGAGTGAGTTGTCTTACGCCGCAGCGGGAATCTTTCACTCATCCTGTGATACTGTCTATGCACCTCACTCGAATTATGTTAAAACATGATAAAAAAACGTCCCAATTTTATGTCATTGTCCATAAAAATAAATAAATCTAATTCTACTTTCATTAATGAATATATATTTTTGTATTTTTCTATCAATATCATCCTTGTTGATGATGTTCAATATAATGATCGCATTCATTTTATGTGGCTAAAAGGCTACGTATTGTGTTGTATACTAAGAGTAAATTATGTTTACTAAATGAATTCATATATGATTATATTTGTTTTGAATTTACAGTTACATTAGTACATAAACAATAAAATACATGGAACTGCTAACAAGGAGCGTGCGTGTTTTGTGTCTCGAAGGTCGAATTAATTAAGCGCAGCTTGGACTGGATCCCGTCTATAACTAATCAATCTAATTAAATTCAGATACGAAACTGACGCTCAGATATTTGGACGTTCGCTAAGTTTTGTCAAAGTATGTCCAAATGTTTAAGGAGCGAAATGAGATCTGACTTTAATTAGATTGGTAACTAATAAGCTGACAAGTCAGTCTATTCTTGTCGAATTTGATGTGTGGTATTTATTATTTATTATTTCTATTTAGGGCTGTTTCAGTAAAAAAAAGTGCCCCAAGACGGCATAACCTACTTCATCCAACATATGGTTGAAGAAAACTCATGACATAAATAACATATCTTGAACACTAGTACATAACACCTGGAACGAGTTTCATTGGCTGGTTACATGGTTTGTATGAATGTCCGTTCAAGTGTTGTTGGATAAAGAAGTTAACACACTCGTTAGTGCGTCGTATTGATTTTACGATACTCGTGATTCCAAAGTTAATATTGACTTTGGAATCACTCGTGTCGTAAAATCAATATGACACACTAGCTCGTGTATTAATCTCTATGTAAATTGGACGGCAGGGATTCACAGAAGGGATTTATTCTCGAGTACACCCTATACTAGTACCCCGTTCGCATTCACTCATTTGCCTTTTCTTTTCTTTCTTCTTTTTTTTTGTAATACATATTTGTACCTCAAGGTAATAGTTAGTTGTTTGGTGATGTAATGTTAATACACAGCTTATACAAACAAACAATAAACATTACATCCTCTTCGTTTACGTAAACATGCACATTTCTGTTTTTCTAAAACTGAAGCACGAAAATTGAGTTCCATAGTGTTATATGTCCATAACTCTTCATTAATCACATCAATTTTTTAATAGTATTTGGAGACAGAATAGTCTGGTCTTATGTTGTATCATCTCAGATTGTTTTATCTTATATTCAAGATTGTGTAGTTAGAACCACATTATGCGCCGAAAAGACTTTTTTGTGTGTGTTATTTTGAGGCTGAAACTTCACGAGGACATAGAACGAGGGTCTAATTTCACCCATATAACCTTAACTAATTTTTATTTTTAATTGGACTTAGAACACTCTGGTTCTCAGGCGACGATATAAGTACACTCTGTTCTATCGGAGAAGTAGGCTTACTACTGTGGATTGGAGCGAAAGTATGTGAAAATATTGATGACGAGCGGAAAGTCAGGAATATGTACAGTTGATCGGGGATTCCTTCCACTTCATGTATAATATTTCAGTAGGGATTAAAATAACACTAGATCTAGTTGAATACATCACTCGAATAAACAAAATCAAATGTAATTGGTTTCAGGAAAACGTTAGTTTGATCATAAAATAGGACAACTATCTGTGATTGCAAGCGCTTAAAACCGATAATGTTTGTGAAATTAAAATCACATTTGTGGGTAACGTGGCATTAACCGTAGAAAGCACTATGTTACTGAATGGAATGGAATGTATAAAAATTCTAACAAACTAATTTATTTAATTATTTCTTTATTAAAAACACCATATTACCAAAATACTAATAATAATGTGATCGTAAATTATATACACATATTTAATAAATAAATAACATTTATTACATTAAAATTATATTCAAATTAGTCAAAATAGTGCGCAATAATGTACAAATTATCACTAAAATTTTCATATTGGATGTTTTTGTACTAACATGTAAAAGGCAAACAAACTAGTTCTTACAACTGCAAAGTACATAACATCACACTTTGTACTTCCAAAAACCTCTGGGACTATGAGAAGCTTTAATTTACTTTATTCTTCTCACATGTGTGTTTATGCAGGGCGAATATTATGAGAATAAAGGCTGGATGAGACCTAACGTGGAACGTCTGGCAGAACTGAAGTCTCGTCGGTAGTATTTTAGTGCGCTTCATCATCTTTGTTGTGGGCCTGTTGTGTTCAATAGTTGCCCCCCTTTGACCAGTAATGAGAACTGTACGCAAATAAACGTATACATAACATTTAGTACTATTTAATAGTTCTGACTATTATACTGACTCATTTTCGTTAGGTGGGAAAAACACACCATCCAGATAGTCATCATTCATTCAGGTATTTATTTATTTATTTATTTATTTAACACATGCTAGGAAAAGTAATGAATTAACGCAAACAAGTCTAAGAAATATCGGATTCTCAATATTGATAAAAATACAATGTATTAGACTTACGTACATACGTTTTGTACTATTGTTCTCGCCTCTCTCGGCAAATCCGTGTAATACACGTAGAAGACTACACTCCATCTCCACACACACACACACACACACGCGCGCGCGCGCGCGCACGCACACGCGCACACACACGCACGCACACGCACGCACACGCACGCACACACCACACACACACGCACGCACGCACACATATACACACACATGAACGGGCAAGACAGTGCAGTGTGGCACTTCCTATCAACGAGATCTATACAGCGGGATAATTTCATTTATCACACGTGATAAGAATCTCACCAGTTGTTCCCACGTTTTTGGGGTGTCGTCTTTTCGCCTAGCTACACATTGAAACATTTTTTGTTTATAAAAGCCCGATGGGAAGTATTGATAATAAATATGTGTATCTGAGTTATTGCAATGGCTGAAGGCATATACATACTATTAGAAACTGCGATCAACATGCAAGTGCATTCTAGTATATTGGTAGAAAGATACTATTGAGACAGTTCCATGGGTTTGTCTGTCTGTCTTTGTATGTCTGTCTACCTTTCTCCATGATGAATTCCTATCTGTCCACCTTTCTGTATATCTGTTTCTTTCAAGACATATCTCCATATATTTAAAATATATTTAATTCCTGTATTTTGGGGTGATCTTTCTGTATGCATGTTTCAAGACATTTCTCCACATATCCTGTTTGTTTCTCTACCTTAAAAACACGGTCTGGCTGTAGATCTCTCAAGTTTTACAACATGTTTGTCTTCTGCATTAGAGAGAGAGAGAGAGAGAGGGGGGGGAGGGGGAGTAGGGGGAGAGGGGGAGGAGAGAGAGAAAGGGAGAGAGACAGACAGACAGAC
>JAUTBT010066915.1:0-14118 GCA_032361225.1 Lepetodrilus schrolli
GCGGGTTTCCTCCTGCCCTAAACTGACAAGTCGTGATACAAGTGAAAGAATCTTGAAAGCGACTTAAAACCCCAATCCAAAAACAAAAAAAAGAGAAAAAAAGGGATTAACAATGAATATATAATTACTACGCTTTTTCTTGATGTGAGTACACTTTTTTTCTCTTCAGGTTTTGCCGGCTGATGTGTTGACACGAGTCAGTGAATATATCCCCGAAGTCATTGAATATATTCAGAAAATCATCGATAACAAGTTTGCGTAAGAAATGCATATTATATTTGTTTACACAAATGCATTGTTTACATTTTTACAGTTGCCATCATACCTTTAAGATTAGTGTTGGCTCTTTAAGATTAGTGTCATATCGTGACTGATAACTGGAGGTGTTTTAAGCCATGGCATACCGTGCCAAAACATGAATGAATGATATGACATAGCATGTGACACATCTTTAAAGCGCCATTCTCTTGGCTGTTATCCGACTCGATCGTGCAGCACTTTCACATGTTGTCTGTTCATGGTTAATATCTGGGGCAATAAATGTGATATTACATAATTTTATATTAAACTCTCTCCATGCTGTAGGCAACTGGAAAAGCCCTAAAGAGCAGTGTCTGTGCCTAATCCAGCAGGGAGAGGGTTAATATGATTGTTATATCTCTCGTGAATTTATTTTAGTTTCACTTGGGACATAAGACTGATAATGATAAAACATTGTTTATTATTCAAAATAAAAAAATCTGAATTATTTTATCATTTGTGCATATGTTTTAGTAATTTAATTACCAGCATTTTAACTTGAACAATGAGTGAACTCAATTTCCAAGAATATCCATATGAACATCGCTAGTTTTAGTCATTTTAGTTCATAAAAATGATTGCAGTGTTGCAATACATTTACATGAAAAGAACTACTTCCAAAAACAGAAAATATTTGTTTCTTTAACACTATTCCTGCTGGTGGCAACTTGAGATGCCCAATAATTTGTATTAATCCAGCATGAAAAAGGTTAATCAGATTACAAGTATCACTTTAAAAAAAAAAAATTTAAAAAAAGGTTATTGTTGATTTTCTAGAAAAACTTTCTAGAAAACACAAAATCTCGGGATTTAATTGCAACAGACAAATACCGATGCACGATAATATTTGCACTCCACCACAACAAATTTGACAACAATCTGGTATCAATTTTGTCTTCTCTACTGTGATTCGATCTCTGTACAGGGGAGACAACTGTAACCCGAGCTCGTCCATTGCAGCCTTCAATGATGCCAATACGCGAATTAATCCCAAGGGTGGGGCACACAAGCGACACCCTGGAACTCCCGATTGCCCCCTCCCCCTCCCCCTTTCCAAATGTCATCTGGTCCATTGTTCATTTCACGTTGAAATCCAAACCTCCCATGCTAATTAAAATCGCATTACATTTTTCTTAACATTGGTTATTTTTGTCGCATTCTAATTTGCCGATTTGAAATCTGAGGGTAAAGCAATGTACTGTGTATTTTAGATTCTGAAATACATTCTCGAATACAATGCATTGAATAATGCGACAGTTTGACATTTAAATTTGTCTCAGGGAAAATATTTATGTTCGTGTTTACCAGAGTAATGATCTTGGATTACTGTACTCATGTTATTCTTGGCGTAACATGACAATTTTATTTGCGACTGTGTCATATTTACAAACAGTCTCTCTTCCTTATCATCCAATCAGATTCTCATTTGAATCGTTTTCATTTCTTCCTTAACGAGCTCATTGTTCTGCTAATTTCTCGTTGGATAATTATCACATCCATCATTAATTTTCTGTTATCGTATCAGCGAGAACTTTGAAACAGTTAAAGAAATCCTTGGTGTTTAACCCTCTCCCTGCTGGATCAGACACAGGCACTGCTCTTTAGGGCATCTCTGGATGCCTGCAGCATGGCGAGGGTTAACATAGTAATCTTGCACTTTAACATTTACATTTATATCTGAAATTTGTTCATGTGAAATATTTTTATTCTTTATTTAGCAGAAGATAGTGATTTAAAAAAATAAATATCTGGAAATGAATTCTCAAAATATTTGGTCGTAATAATTCCTGTAATATTTGCACATAATACTATCTGAGTTCATAAAATACTGAAATAATACTGAAATAATAAACTGTTGATTACCTGAAATTGTATGATGTCAATACCATCCAGTGCTCAAAGGTTTACTGTAAAGCTCAGCATTATGGATGTTGTGTTTCCTCCTGCCATAAACTGACAAGCATTGATAAAGTGAAAGAATCTTCAAAGTGGATCTAACCCTTAATTTTACACATTGAATTAGCAGAAAAAAATTAATTGCAACTGAATTTTACAGCCAGATTTCTATTATGATGACAAACAAATCTATAAATTACATGAATGTACAGCAATCAATCCATAATTACTACTACTAATAATAATAATACTAATAATAATATTTATAATTTATATCATTGAAATTGCACAACATCCATGCTCTAAAACATTCTCAAAGAGCATCACATTACCTCAGTCAGCGCACTCACTTTTCCATCTCAACTCCATGGGGAGTATACAACCAAAGCTGCCATTTTCCAGCTCTCAGGTTAACTTTGACATCTCGCTAATTTCAGAGTGACAAAATACTTGATCTATAATATTTATTTTTTCAGGTACGAGTCCAATGGGTCGGTTTACTTTGACACGGCCAAATTCGACCAGAACTCCGGACACTACTATGCAAAACTTGTCCCCGAGGCGTATGGTGACAAGAAAGCACTCTCTGAGGGGGAAGGTAGAAAAAGACATATCGTATCTTGAGAATAATTCATTACTACAAGCCACAATCTATTGTCTGAATAATTCATTACTACAAGCCACAATCTATTGTCTGAATAATTCATTACTACAAGCCACAATCTATTGTCTGATAGTTTTCTTAGGCAGGGTTTTTGAAAATACAAATATTGGTATTCACTATGCAGTGACAGTTATCTTTAGCTACTGCTCAGTTGTGACTCCTCAGTTGTGATCTTTGGTTCTTGCATACCCATCATTTGTGGTTTTCCTCACACTATAAACAGGTTGATGTAACATTACTGAAATAATATGGGGAAATGCTGTAAAAAAAAACTGGGAAACTGTGGAAAATCTTGCAATGCCCTTAAGCCCCAAATCTGATCCTTGAACCCAGAACTCTGAACTCCGAACTCTGAACTGCAAACTCTCTCTCTGACACGTGTCCATACTCCGATTTCTGATGTATTATTTCCAGGGGAGCTGAGCAGTTCCGAGGAGAGACAGGCAGAGAAACGGAGCCCCACAGACTTCGCCCTGTGGAAGGCGTCAAAACCCGGAGAGCCGTCTTGGGATTCTTCCTGGGGGAAAGTCAGTTTTTGTCTTCATCGCCGTTATATAATTTCTCCGTTTCTCGATGAGTTTTTATGCATTTTTTCCCATAAAATATTAATTTGAAGCAGTGGTGGTGGATTTATAAATAGAAATACATTTTGAGAATATGATTTCTCTGGAGGCGGGAATGTTGCACTGTGGTTTTGGATTAATCCAGCAAGGGAGAGTTAATTGGTTTATTGACAATTTTGATTGGCCGGGAGAAAAAATAAGAAAGAAAAATCATTTTTGTTTATGTCAAATTGCTTTTATATTAGGGCATTATTTAACGGAATTTCTTTTATATGTTATCAGTGAAATTTCTTAGATTTAGTTAAATTAGTTACTAGTAGTAAAGTTATAAATGAAAGTACAAATTATCTCTGCATGTATGATATAAAATGGGTCTTACTCATCTCCTGCATGTAAATTTAGTAAAGGATTTTACGTGTGTTTCGGGACATCCAGTATCTCCACCCTAACAAGAGTTAGCTCCCTTGATGTGCTTTTTATAACATTTTACTAGTGCTTCAAACTTGATAATTCTTTGGTGAGATGCCTACATGAAATTGGTATAAAAGACTGTTATCCAAATTAAATATATCAACAATTTATTAAATGCGAATGTAAAAACATGATAAATAATAGATACTATTTCCTTGATAACTGTTGTTCTCTTGAAACTTGTACATTTGACCTTGTAGTGTTTGAACTATGATCATTCTTTCATCCGTATCTACCACAGATGCTATGTTATGCATGTATCTATATATTAAAGGACTATTCATTTTATTTATAAGAATACCAGGTAGTCAACTAAGAAATCATTTAATTTCATGTACCTGCCCATTAATGTTTGGAATAACATTTCTTTTTAATATTTTCTTTTTTAAGTTTAAAAAAAGTTTAAAAGTTTATTTACAAGAGTTTCTGAATGTGTTTCTTTAACGTGTTGTCAGGGGCGACCAGGCTGGCATATCGAGTGCTCTGTGATGGCTAGCTGTATCCATGGAGAATCTATGGATATCCACACTGGAGGAATTGATCTCAAATTTCCACATCATGACAACGAGCTGGCCCAGGCCGAGGTGAGAACATTTGAAAATGACGTGGCTTGAATGCAAGTTTCTGTATTAATAAAGTTGAAAATATGTCCAAACTATATTGATTGTTAATTTTTGACTGATTTATGCTCATGACACTATTAACTTTGAAGGAAAATTAATAATTTTTTCGATTAAATTGTGATAGAATAATGAATGCCTGTTGGGTTGATTTTGAATGTTTAAAATTGACATAAAAATAATAATTTCATATTTTATTAAATTACCAAATAGAATTAATATGAAATAAATGCCTGTTGGGTTTTTCATATGAAAATGATAATAATTTTAAAAAAATAAAAACAATAAAATGGATTTTGAATGAATTATTGTTATTTTGATGATAGCTATATTATCCTAGTTATCATTTCTCAAATATTTCATAACCACAAAGGAGACCATATTAGTGCTCTTGTAGCGATCTCTTATACACGGCGATTGGGCACTTGCAATAGCTTCATGAAATGATACCCTCATTATTGCATACCCATTGTTTCCTTTTCACTGATGCCATGTCAAAAAAAAATATATATATTCACCATATTAATGGGTGAGGCATTAATTAAATGAATTAATTAAGTTAATTATTAAAAGGTTCTCGTGTAATATCCTAGGCATATTATGGCAATGACCACTGGGTGAGGTACTTCCTGCACTCTGGTCACCTGACGATCGCGGGCTGCAAGATGTCCAAGTCGCTGAAGAACTTCATCACGATCAAGGACGCGCTGAAGTCGTACACGGCTCGTCAGATCCGCCTTTTATATCTGCTCCACTCCTGGAAGGACACCCTCGACTACAGCTCTGAGACGATGGACATCGCTGTGCAGTACGAGAAACACGTCAATGTATGAAATTCAAGTCTAATATATTGTTGATGTACAAAATGTTGTATTTATTTGATTTTGTAATTTTTATTTTTTATTTTTTAAATGAGATTTAGAGCCACTGTGAAGATTGTTTAAATCGTATTATCACTTGTTGGATTATGGCGGAAGGAAGCCTGCAACACCCTGCAACAAACGATGGACATGCCCATCCAGTACAAGAAATAAGTCCATGTAGAGAATTCATGTTGAGAATTAACGTAAAAAATGAATTTTTCAACAACAAAAAACACAATTATTTATACACATACTTCAAAATATAGATTTCACGTATATAACCATGTAGAAGAATTTCTTGAACTGATATACGAATTTATCATTTTTAATGGTTTTATCATTAGAATTTTAATCAGAACCTATTTGAAGTGACTACAAGGAAATATTTACTAAGGTATGTATGATCATTACTGACATTTTTAAGCAACTGCTGACTAGTCTGGAAATAATTATTTTCAGGAATTCTTTTTAACTGTGAAAGACATCTTGAGGAACTCTCCCAGCACAGGTGTTGCCGCGTGGGAGAAATGGAATGAAGAGGAGATAACTCTAAATGATAAGTACGCAAATGCATTGAAAAAATAGTGATCATTTTCATTTGAAATATAATAATAATAATAAGTGTATTTATAGGCAAAGTAATGAAAATTTGTTAAATCAGAATATATTTATCGCCCAACTAAGTTCAAATTAATTTAGAATGATTAACTGATTACATTGAGAATTTAAATTTAGTGTGGCAATGTTTTATGTTTTGTAACAAATCCTTTCTACGACACCGACAGGTATGAACAGAAGCGAACAGCCATCCACGAAGCTCTGTGTGGTGAGTAGGCTTGTCATTCCACGCCAATCCAGTTACAAAAAGTAGTCCACTCTGACAGCTAACTTTTCAATCTTGGGAAAGTCGGAATTCCTTCTTTAAATACTTTTTTTCAGTTTAAGTCGAGAATATGTTTTTGTTACATATTTTTGTTGTGTATGACATTATGGGTGCCTGTCATTTCATAGCTGTGCAATGTTACAAAAAGTAGTCCACTCTGACAGCTAACTTTTCAATCATGGGGAAAGTCGGAATTCCTTCTTCAAAGACTTTTCAGAATATGTTGTTTTTTTTACATATTTTTGTTGTGTATTGGTGAAAGTTTCATTATTATTTTTGTTATCATCATCATCATCATCATCATCATCATCATTGTAATTGTTATTGTCTTGCTTCAGACAACATCGACACACGCACAGCGCTGGAACACGTGCGAGAGCTGGTTTCCACGGGCAACTCGTACGTTGCTAAGGCGAAGGCTGAGAGGAGAACGCCCAACAGACAGCTCCTACTGAACATATCCCAGTACATCACGAATCTCTTCAAGGTCAGCCTGATATCCATGTCATCACATCCATCTGTCCATCCACATCCATCCACATCCATCCACGTCCATCCACGTCCATCCACGTCTATGTTCAGTCACTTACCAGTTTTATGAATTTTTGAGAAAATATTTTTTACGAAGATCTTGTGTAGATCAATTTCGTCTCCAGCAATTTTGAGAGAACATTAAATATATTTGCTGTTCAATCTCATTTTCAATTAAGAAATTTTGAGAGCATAGTTTTTCAATGTTCTCTTTTTTTTTTGGAAAGACTTTCTATTAATTTCTATTAATATTTCTACTGTCCTCTTTCCAGGTGTTCGGAGCTGTTGACGACGATCATTCCATCGGATTCCCTGCAGGAAGTGGTAAAGCTGCTGACGTAAGTTGATCATGTGTACCAGTCTGATGTTACGCAGCGGCAGAGAGGTGGAGAAGACAGCAAGATAAAACTACAAATATAAAATAAAATATGAAAATATTGAAAACCATTGGGACTTGCCAAAAATGTAGCTTGTTGCCCAATATACTTGTGTAGACAAATTAAAATATACATACTTTCAGGTAAAATACATTGACAATAAAATCTGTCAACAAACCATGATTGTATGCCTTTAATGATGTTATGTTTTGTTTAACATTGTTATGTTTTGTTTAACGCCACAGACGGAGGAGCTGGTGATGCCGTACCTGTCTGTCCTGGCCCACTTCAGAGAAGATGTGCGGCAGTCGGCACGGGAACATAAAGGTTTGCTATATAGTGGGAGGATAGCCTGAAGCAACCATGGATGGTGTAGACAAATACTATAGTAGAAAATACATAACAGGAACACAAAGGTTTGCTTTTTAGTGGGAGGATAGCCTGAAGCAACCATGGATGGAGTACTAGATAAATAAAATAGTAGCAAATAAATAAAATAAAGAAACAATTTTTAGAAAATGAATTAAAAGTGAAGAATATGATGCCAATGGAACAATTGACTTCCAGCCACAGGCATCCTGCGTCTGTGCGATGACATCCGCGATGTGACGCTGCCCAATCTGGGAGTGAGGCTGGAGGACCACGAGGGACAGCCGCCCGTCATCAAACTGGTGGACCGTGACTCGCTAATGAAGGAGAAGGACGAGAAGCTGAGGGTCAGCGAAATTTTCGGATCGATTTCTCCAAATAATCATAATAATTATTATATGGACATTTATATTGCCATTGAATTAGTATACATAGAATAGACAACCAACACAAATGAAATCTGTGTTTCCTGTTTCAGTTGGAGGAACAGAAGAGAGCAGAGAAAGAAAAGAAGAAATTAGAGCAGGAGGCTGCTAAGGTAAAGTACATGAGTATCTGATAGACATGAGTACCTGATAGACATGAGTATCTGATAGACATGAGTACCTGATAGACATGAGTACCTGATAGACATGAGTACCTGATAGACATGATAGACATGAGTACCTGATAACATGAGTACCTGATAGACATGAGTACCTGATAGACATGATAGACATGAGTACCTGATAGACATGAGTATCTGATAGACATGAGTACCTGATAACATGAGTACCTGATAGACATGAGTACCTGGTAGACATGAGTACCTGATAGACATGATAGACATGAGTACCTGATAACATGAGTTCCTGATAGACATGAGTACCTGATAGACATGAGTACCTGATAGACATGAGTACCTGATATATTCTATCCTGATCAATATTCTTTTCTTCTGCTCAGGCTGCCAAAGAGGCTCAGAAGAAGATTCCGCCAAGCGAACTCTTCACGAAGGAGACAGAAAAATACTCTGCATTTGATGATCGGGTTAGTATTGGAAAGTAGTGCACACCAAAGATTATTCAAACTGTTCTTTATATGTTATATATGAAATAGGACAGTGCCAATGCTGGGATTCGAACCCGAGTTGCTGGATTGTGAGTCCAACACTTAACCAACATATCAAAAGGGGTATAAATCCTGCTGGCAAAGACCAGTAGGAGATATATTACATCCGGCAACATATCTAGACAATAACTCATGAGTTACGAAGGATTACAGATTATTTTTCCCCGAGTAAAACTAATGTAAGTGTTGTAATGTAACACTAGGTGTAATCTTAATGATATGGAGGTGTTACCGAACCATGCCAATCATGGGATTCGAACCTGTTGCTTGGTTTGTGACTACCGACAGCTATGTGGAGTGGGAGAACGTGGACATAAAATTCTCCTACTGACCCCGAGGTTACTATACTTTTTGAGTATGATTTCATGCTCAACTCAAAGTTTTGTTTACAAATCCCTATACATTATTTGAGTTGAGCATGAAATTGTAAACAAAACTTTGAGTTGAGCATGAAATCTCAAACTCAAGTTTGTTTTGAGAAATCATGCTCAACTCAAGGTTTTGTTCACAAATCTCCATATAAAATCTGCCTGAGTATTAAATCGTACTCGAAAGGTTTCGAAATCTCAGGGCCTGGTCTCGGCCAGTAGTATTGCTTACAGAAGTATTTCAGCGTGATAAGGAAATCTGTCATGATGACCACCACTCAGGGTAATAACATATTCTCAACATTCTGATATGGAGGTAAGACTAGTGGAGGTAAGACTAGGGTGTATCTTAATGATATGGAAGTATTTCAAGGTGATACTGATTGTCTCTCAGGGTAGTAACATGTTCTCAATATTCTGACATGGAGGTAAGACCAGGTGTATCTTAATATGGAAGTATTTCAAGGTGATACTGAATGTCTTTCATGGCTATTTTTGTCTCTGTATTCCAACAGGGAATGCCAACCCACGATGCTGAGGGGAAAGAACTCACCAAGTCAGCGCTGAAGAAACTCCAGAAACTTTTCGACGCTCAGGAAAAGAAGTACAATGAACACTTGAAGAGCTTGGAGAAGGGAGACAACTCCTCTGTAGGAAAATCTGCAACACCCGAGTCTTAATGTCCGATGGTTTTTAGAATTTTTACTTTAGTGCTTGGTGACATCAAATTACTGGTTGTCATATAAATCTTGTTATTGTTAGTCTTTCTAGTTTGTAGAGAATTTCAAATATAAACGAAAAATTGAAGCTTTGAAATTTTGAATGTTGAAAACCACAAATTTATGTTGTTCGTACCTTTTATTATATTTTTACTGCCTACTGATATTCGTAAAATTCACGTCAAAATTGTATGTATTTTCGACATAATTTAGCTGTAATAAAAGTCACATTGTTAATGAAACAGGACCTGATGATCCTGGGATTCGAACCTGAGTTGCTGCATTGCCATTGTGAATCCAATGCTATACCGACTGAGCCAATGGGCTGCCCCCTGCTGACTGACCACTATGAACATTTTATATAGCATGGCTACAAATAAACCTACCGTGTGTCCAATTCACATGTATACTTGAAACAAATACTGTCAAAATTAGACCGGTATTTTGACTTGAATTTGACTTGAATTTGACTTGAATGTGACAAGTCTCATTCTGCATTGATACCTGTTACCAAGCAACACATACCGGTACTTGTAAAATTTACAAATATTTTTACACTTATTTGTAAATTTATTAGTGCTCATTAGTGCACTGCATGTTCTGTGGTTATTTATTTCCATCATTGCTGATATCATCTCTCCCACCATCATCCTTTGTTTATAGGTAGTCGTTCTGTTTGTATGTAAATCTGTGAAATCTTCGTTACAACATTGTCATCGACTTATATCACAACAAGGTCCTGTTTCACAAAGTGATCATAGTGCTACGAGAGTCATAACTCAGTATACCCATGTATGGAGTTACGACTCTTGTAACATCACGATCATCTGTGGGTCTAACACGGGCCTGAATTTCACACAAGGATCGTAACTGTAGTCCGGGCATATATCTAGGTTTACATGCTGTAATAGAACTTGGCATTCATCCAGATTTATGCCCAGACTATATTATTACCCTTTCGGGGAAACCCCAGCCAGGTGTAAATCTCTTTTCGATCTGTCGGTCATCTCTGGTCAAATTATCTTGTTGTCTTGTGCCATATTATCTGCCCTTGATTTCATCTACCAATCAAATGTCTGCATTATCTGTATCAAAATTACATCATACCAGAAATCATAGCCAATCACAATGCATTTAGTGATTGGAATCTTTCTTGCTTAATATGTAAACTTTTGTCATGTTAGATCAGCATAATAACTTGTTCACAACAACCTGGGCCCATGTTCATGAACCTATCGTATACGTAACCACATCGCTAGGCCATGAGGAGGAAAATTTGATGATCCCGAAAGAGTCAGTTCCATAAATGAATGTGTCATTTTATAGGTTAATTTTCCAATTATTTAGTGCAGTTTAGTACATGTACAGTGCACTCTGGCAATACCAGCACTCATTGGGACCAAGATAATACGCTGGTTTGCTCAGTTTATCAGTTCCGTTGAACTTGGATCAATGTCATATGCGGCTAGTTTTACAGGGTGAGGATTTCAGGTGGGGGTGGGGGTGGGGGGTGGGGGGGGTGATGGGGTCAGGGCTGTATATTAGGGCTACCTGCCTCTCCCAGTGCCCCCATAGTCGTGTCTTTAGACAGCGTAGTAATAATGATAATGAAGAATAGTCCAATGTATTAAAACAATGATTTATTCATTAAAACTGTAAAATAAACATCCTCTCATCAATATGCTAAAAGTGATGTATAACAAGCATGTAATTTGAAATATGATGAGAGTTGAATTAACAAATGTGGAGCCAAAATGGCTATAACAAAAACACATGCCTTATTAAATATAAAAATGGTAGTAATTACAATATAAAATGGCACTCTTAAACCATGAACACTATAGACATTAAACCACAAATGGTAATTATAATAAACAGTTGCATTAGAGTTAAGTAGAAATTGAATGACAATACAACACTAAAATACCTACAGATACGTATTATGTACTTTGCCAAATTGAACTCTAAGAAGAGTTCGCAGTTTAGTGAATGTACATGTATAATAATCCCATTGATCAACTGTGCAAGTCATATCATCTTCCAATAAGAAATGCAACCGCGACAGCCAATTAAATGGCAACCAATATTGTTTTCACAATGATTACAGGAATTTTAAGCTGGTTAACTCGAAGATGAGCAATTTAGTGAGTACTATATAGTGAGTACCATGTAGTCATCCATTTGATCAACTGTGTACTGCGACTGTGACAGCCAACGAAATGACAGCCATTGTTTTCACGACTCCTAAACCGGTTTATACCAGGTAAATTAGTAGAAGAATAACACATCTTCTGCGATGATGGTTTATTCAAACGTTAATTAATGTTAACTGCATTGTCGCTGGCCGAGACTTTGAAATCATGCCGATATACGCAGATTGCTGGAGTACAAAGATGCTGGTAGTGACAGAGTGCACTTTATATGTAAATTTCAATTCCTTTTAGAAAACTTTTTTTAAACAATATTTGTTTGAAAACTTCCCAGATTCATGAACAGCCAACTTAATGGTTATCTGAATGTCTCCTGAAACCTAATACGACTATTTTCATCATGCATGTAGCCTATTTTTGTTCTGTGTAGTTAAATGAGGCCTTGGACTACAAAATTAAAATGGCCGTCTCAGAAATGCAAAGCTTGGAAATATGTTGTAATAAAATGTTTCATGGATGGATGTTTCATGTCTTTGAAACAATAAAACATCATAAGAACATCCTTGTAAGTTAGTGTGATGATTTGTATGTCTGTGTCCTAACGACAAAGAATGGTGTACTCCCCAGGGAATTGAGAAGGAAGGTGAGTGCACACTGATTAATTGACTGGGACAATAAGATAGCGATTTTAGCGTCTTCTACATTCGAAATACATCAAAGGACCAATGCAGTAAAAATATAGCCGGAATCAGACGAAGTGTTCCGTAAGGTTGCGGTCGTAAAATCATCCATCGTTCTAGATCTATCGTTCCAGCATTCTTCTGTCTTTTTCTCCTTCCCTCTTCCTTATTCTTATTATTACCATCACTAAATATGTGTATCTTTCTTCTAAAATACCTCATAAAAAATAATCGTTTTCTATACTTTTGATATGTTATTAAGAATACTGTGTGGAGCGGATGGTAGTGCAGTGGCAGAACGTTTGACTTTGGAGTGAAAGCTTCCAGATTCAAATCCCGCCCCGGGGGCCCGGCATCAATTTTCGCGAAAGTTACCTTTCCGACGCGATGTTGATGGGATGCGCTGTCTGTAGAGTGACAATACAGTTATCATCCTTGGTCTTGTCAGTACCAGCCGATGCTCGCAGGTTTACTGCAACATTCAGCGCAACGGATGTTGCGGTTTCCGCCTGCCATAAAACTGACAAGCTGTGATACAAGTGAAAGAATCTTGAAAACGGCTCTAAACCCAAATCCCAGAAATATAATAAATCAAATTATTTAAATACTGTGTAGAATAGAAAACAGTTAAATGTCTTCGTGTTGCAATTTGTTTAGGGTTAAGCCCTAAAATCGGCTAAAATTACGACTATTAAGCCGTCTATATTTAGTCATAGCCTGTCTACAACTGGTCTATGGCTACACGTTTCATAGTGTTATCGCACGAGTCGTGCGATGTAGATAGCTCTGCTTCCATCTTCACAAACATATTTCTTTCAGAGAGATACGACATAACAAAAAACATACAAACGTTTGGTGATTAGAGGTGAACTGTATTTACAAATCACTGCTGTTTGTATTTTGTTGTTGTTTTCAATAATTGTTTATATACAAGCATATGTATTCGGAAAAAAACACCACATCATATAGTTTGTACATACAAATTTACAAATGACGCTTACTTTTTGTGTTTTTGTTTTAAATACTTATTAACATACATGCACATGTATACGTAAACGGCATTCAGAGCAAAACATCACATCGTATAATATGATAATATTATCAATGAAAACACTTGCGTGGATTGCCGCTATTAAAATTATATACAACATCTGGTATGGGGTTGAACGTCAGTGCCAGTCTCCGAACAGCGACAGGCTAATGTTCTTGACTGGTGCCGACTCTGGTACTGGCCACGGCGTCGACACTGATCTACAAATACAAAACCTAGCGCATTCAAGCTTTTGAATAATGAATGTACGGTACATATATGTACAGTATATTTTTTTCTCTCGGGATTCTTTCACTTACTAGTATATCAGAGCTTGTCAGTTTAAGGAAGGAAACCTGCAACATCCGTAGCGCTACTCTACACAGTGACTGATATACATTTGTCTCAGTCATATAACTGTCACTCTAGCAATATCCTAGACTACTTTCTCAAGGCCGTAAGAGCTATTTCCCCTTATGTTTCACCTATCCGCTGTTATTCTCTTGCGTTACTGTAATATTGCA
>JAUTBT010066926.1:0-14117 GCA_032361225.1 Lepetodrilus schrolli
ATTGTATGCACCATATATTTACTATGATTTTTTCTGTACGTGCTAAATAGTGATAAACAAAGAAGGAAGTTAATTGTTGTCTGAGGCCATATATCTTGGTGTGCAGGCTTTATCAACTATGAGCCAGAGGTGTATGCCCTATTGATTTGCCTAAATAAATAACGAAAAATAGTGTGCTTAGGGCCTATTATTAATGTGCATGTACATTATATTTCTAAAACTACGGCCATTAATATACTTCAAGTTAGACCACGTGGCGTAGGCAAGATGCCACACGCCTAGTCATCCAGACGTTTCTCGTATCATGTGGATTTAGCGGATCAGCAGAAGCATTATTGAGACGAAGCAACTGTCTACCACACCCCAGGAACCTCACTCCCCCTATCAGGATTATATGCAAAGCACAATGATCCGCAGAAACATTGATCCTCCACGTTCATCACGTTTCAGTAACACGCTAGATCATGTGGAAAGTTAAGGAAACGGCAGTAAAATCCTTCTAAGCTGTGTAGAGTTATATTCCCTTACACTGGTTCCTATCGCATGCGCACCAGCGCCATGAGCATGTGTGGGCGGGTACCAGTCTGTGCTATTACGTTGACGATTGTTTTGTAATAATCTAATACATCTATGGATACAGATTACTGAGGTGACTTTGATCTAGTAATGTAATATCACATATTTTTAGGTCTACATAGTGACAAATAAAATCATCGCTTTTTGCAATGACATGCTCCAGTTGGTATCAGTACCACGAATATAGGTTACTCTCATGTGACCAGTAAAACAGGTATTGAGTGAGTAGACAGTAAACTTTACCATGCAGAGCTGGTAAACCATTAATTTTACTTTATTGATACAGCGATTGTCGTAGTGCATCGCACAAACACTTTAAAATTGGAATGGAAGCCTGTCTATTGGCTATAATAATGATAATTATTTTAATTAATAATCTAAATACCATCGAGTGACCGGTTTTCGTGGTAAATTCTAAAGTTAAACCATAGATTATAGTCGACTATAATCTATGGTTAAACGTACAGAACACTCACTTCCTCGTTCTTTTATCACGCTTAAATTTAACAATACACTGCCCCAAGCGAAGTGATCACTTTGACAGCCATGGCACAGACATATACCCCTTTCCGTGGTAAACGGAAAAATGCCTGTTTACGGAAATCAATTTGGAACAAAATTTGAAGATTTGAATAAACCACAAAATAGTTCAAATAATATCAATTTCACTTAAATAGAAATATTAACATAAATACGAGATGCAATCTGTAAAATGACGAAAATTAATACTAAAATATCTTGAAAATGAAATGTCTATTAAATTACAATTGTCATTTTAATGAGAGGATTTATGATGAATATGAAATTTCATTTGTGAAAATGACAGTCAGTATAAGAAATGGTCTAAACTGGGTAACTTATATTTTGAAATCAACCAGAGACATTCTATTGAGGTCACATGCTTTATGATCATCGTAATGATGGTAAACATGCCTGCGTGTATACGATGTGACTAATATTTTTTAGAGCTTGCAATAAGTTCAAAGCTACATTTCGATTGCATACCAACATTTGCTGATGACATTTATACCAGTTCTGTGCGAAATAACGGATGAAATATCGGACGTCAAATATATCCGACTGGTGGCGCGATTCTTTTAATTTTGGAAGCGGAGGTAGCATTTTTGTAAGTAGCACGAAAGCTGGTAAACCCCAAATTTTCTACAATAGTTTTACACTAACGTAGACAATCACAATGTTGCTTCATCTCCATAATGTTTCTGCTAATCCGCTAAATGAGATGCACTACGACAATCCAAGGGAATATTTATTTGTGAATATGTATGAAACGTGCGTCAATTATCTAACCTCTTTACTCGTGTATTTAATAGGTGTGATTTAAACTTATGGAACACGAACTGCAATAAAGTTATCAGCTGGTTATTTGCATGTCGCGGTTGGTAGTGTAATAAATAAAATACTAAACTTGTTTCCATGTGATACCATTTTTATGTCACTCGTAAGTAGTTTTGGTATCTGACAAGCGAATGCCAGTCGGATACCAAAACCATTCACTCGATTCCTAAAAATGGTATCACACGGAAGCTCGTTTAGTATTCTCTATGGGGCGGTGATAGCGCAGTCGTAGAACAGTTGGACTTCGGAGCCAACGGTTCTGACACAATATTGATAGGATGTGATGTCTATGGAGTGGCAATGCAGTTATCGTCCTTGGTCTTGTCAGTACCAGCCGGTGCTCACAGGTTTACTGCAACATTCAGCGCTACGGTTGTGGCGGGTTTCCTCCTGCCCAAAACTGACAAGTCGTGATATAAGTGAAAGAATCTTGAAAGCGATTTAAAACTAAAAGATTTTTAAAAAAATTAAAAATCTAAGCTGTGATATAAGTGATAGAATCTTGAAAGTGGATAGAAACCCCAATTTAAAAGAAATATGGGTGAAAGGTACCCACAGAGATATTAGCTACAATTCACTCATTCAAATTGTGTAGCCCTGAGTGCATTGTAAGATGTCCTGGAGCTTTTATCAGTTTATTGGTTTGTGTTGTTAATGCCTAATTTTTCCACTTCCTATAAGCATGTTCTGAAAGGAAACGGTATCTGCATTTAAACTATATATTATGTGAGGTAGGATCATCCAACCTTTGAGTTACTGGTATGGTTAACCATGCCCATCAATTAATGTTTTATATGGATTTTTTTTACGTGTCCTGTGATTGGAATACTGTGTTCAGTGTTCTTTGTGAATTGATTTGTCAGCTTCAGTGACTGCATTACTAATTATACATGCCATGTTTGTTAGTAAGGTTTTGTTTATTATTTCCCATTCATTATTTATTACTAGTTTTTGTAGACCTGAATACTGCCAAGAAGACAGACGGACGTTTTGGAAGATTATGATAAGGTTATGCTAGCCTTTGAGCTATTTTACATATTTATCTTAACTTTACAATTTAGTAATGATAGTTTTATGGAATGGCTACTGTCAATTCTTTTATTTTATGATGGGTTTACAATCAACCTTGATAGCTTTTTGGATCAGTCCGCAGTTGTCCAAACTGAATTCTTTAGGATTAAAACTGATGTCTCATTTCAGTTACATCTACATCTTGAAATATATTTCGGCTCATTGTGGAAACAAATCTGTATTGGTTGTTGGATTTCATGTTAGAATATTAATCTTCAAGTTGCAGATTCAGCGAGATAGGCAAATTTTAGTACATAATCTACTCTCCTCCATAGTAAAAATATCAATATATTAGTCGCTGCCCCTTGATAGCTTACGAAAACCTGACATTTCACTGCATGGCCTCCTGGTGGGAGCAACGTGTGTATACAGAGTGACCTCCCTTTAGTGGTGGCTCTCTTGTAAGTCATTATATCAACACATGAGCCTGTTTAACTAAGTAGGTTTTTTTCAATAAAACTGTTTAGAAGGGTGCCTAGCATACTGACAGAACTACATAGGATGGTTTCCATACTTCTCCATCAGTGCTGTTCCATTGCTATCTTCTGGCATTAACAAATACGAGAGGCAAGAATCTTCAGTGGATTCACTGAATTCTGTGATTACATTTATTTTTTACCTTGGTTGCATTTCAATTGGAAATTGAATTCCGTGTTTTCATCCATTCCAATGTGGAAATGCACAGACAAAGGTTTGAGTAAAGTTTTATATTTGTTTTACTGTTTATTACCTCCAATCACAATTGCTAATTAAAATATAATGGCTGCATCTTTATTAGCATGCAGTGGTGAATTTCTATGGACATATAAATGACATTCTTTGGTCTTGGTAAGTTTCTATGGGCGTGAAAAGACCATATTTGTCATACCATAATGGAGTTTGCTAAAATTGATCAATACTATATGGTTTAAACATATTTTAATCAATGAAGAATAAAAATGGGTAAACAAGCTCATATTGCTTATGTAAATACCTCTCCTCGGTTTTATGTACTGCAAGTACTCATGTACTTGGGCAGAGAATCTATCTTCGGAATAACACTATTTTATGAGCCTCTGACCTCAAAGAACTTCTCCTTTGCTTGCTGTAGTCCAGGTGTGCTATTTAGATGGTATTTGATGAATCCCTTGTGCAACTTGCGTAGGAAGATTGGCTCATACTGTATTAAATTACCTATACTTGTATTCCTAATCCCAGTCTACCAACACATGCAAGAGTTAGTCCAGTGGCAGGTACATTAGCAGACTTGTGAATGCATCCTACTTTGGCTGCTCTTGCCACCAAGATTGGCCAGACTTCATTGGCAATGGCATTGATGCCCTTTTCAGTTTGTTGGTTTGTGTTGATGCATTTTATGAAAGAAGGTATCTGCAGCTAATGTAATTTTTGTCCTTGCTATTTCAACTTATCTGATAAACATTCAGAAAATAACACCAGTCAGAGGGTCTGGTGTATGGCAAGTCTATTAGTACAGGTTTCACGTGCAACTTGTATGTTCGAAATATGTATTATTAATATGGACTTTTACAAAATATTTTGCTTTGAACTAGATTTTCTTTTAGAAGATACATGTAATTAATTGAAGGATGTATTTGCATAATCAGTATCATTAACATCAGACACAGAACTGATGCTCAGATATTTGGGCAGTCGCAACTTTCCTAAAGAATGTCAAAATGTTTAAGGAAGGAAACACCATCTGAATATCCTAGTCATCCATTCAGATTATTCAATAATACAAGAAATCCCTTGCTAAATTTGAATCCATTTAGCATTCCATAAGCAAGAAATAAAAGTAATAGTATTTATCAATGCAAAATCTACGTTCCTTTAATTTTATTGGTATGCTCCCTTGTTTTAACCATCGAGTGCTGGAGTTTGTGATTAAGCCAATAAGGGTGGATGGTCACACATTGATATATCGTTGGATTTGGGGAGTTTGTTATATATCATTGGACCAGATTCAAAGGTCCCAAGTTTGTCTGCACTTTTCTTTCTTACTGAAGGTTAACACTCTCCCAGCTGATAACAACAGTATAAAGCATCCAGCATGGAGAGGGTTAAAGGGTATTTATAATGCTTTTTATTGTGTATTTGGACTGCATACTAAATCCAGACTTTCCTTTCTTTTTATTTCAGGTGTGTCTCACTACACCAAGACCCATGAAAACTCGGAAGACAACTGCGTATTCGATGAGGTAATGTATTAATACGTTAACCATTTGCCAGACAATGTAATTCTTTGAGAGAGAAAAAAATGACTATGCTTTTAGATACAAAATCAAGAGTTGAGAGGTCGAATCCCATCCAATGGTTGTCACATACGGGTGAAAGATTCCTGATGTGAAGTAAAACAATAATTCACTCAGCCATCCAATGGGTCCAGTGATGGAGTCACAGTGATGGAGACAGATCCATAGCCAATTGAAATATTGAATATACATTGTGTAGAGTTGCCACCACATTAGAGTTGCCACCACATTGTGTAGAGTTGCTACAACATTGTGTAGAGTTGCCACCTTCTGCACCAACTCTGGCCCACAGGTTTTACTGTAACATCCAGATGCATGTTTTCATTTTAATATTGGCAAACTCTATATTCCAGAACTAAGTTGTAGCAGCTTACAAATATACATCTGGTAAAAGAAATACCTAATTATGTATGTTCCCAGAGCCTATTGTTAATGATAATTAAATGTTTCCTTCACAAGCACTCAATTGTATTCGAAAAATAGTTTTCGATTAAAATAAAAATTAATTGCTAGTATGCACATATTTTTTATGGAACAGCACTGTTTTTCTTCTAAACACAAATTATCTAATGAGATATGAACAATTAATACATTGTAATATGACACTGTGAATGTTGCATTGTATTTCAGTCATTTGAGTGGCCAGTGGCTCGGCCAATTGAGAGTGAGGAGGTTATTGACATTCAGATCTTCAACTACAACAAGTACCTCAGCAACAGGTGGGTGTCCGTCTCATGAATCATGGTGGGGAAAGTGTGGCTAAACACCTTGCCAAAAAGTAAAAGGCACATTTAGCTAGAGATGCAAACACATATTGGGTTATAATGTATTGGGTTATATTGGGTTAAGAAGCAAACATTGTGACAATCTTCGTAATCTTTGTGCGATAATTATAGCATTAAAAATGACCACACAATATTTGGTATTATATTGGCCAATTCTTCATATTGAGTTATACTTCTAGTGAAGTTCTGAGTTTCTTGACTGGGTGATATTTGGGTGTACTATCTGATGTAGATGTAATGGTTATATTTAGGTGTACTATCTGATGTTGATGTAATGGTTATATTTAGGTGTACTATCTGATGTTGATGTAATGGTTATATTTAGGTGTACTATCTGATGTAGATTTAAAGGTTATTCAGTCAATACTGTATCAACATAAGATGGTAACAACTCAGTTTTGAAATTAAAAAACATCGCATTTTACAAAGGAACCCTGATAAAGGCAGTCTAGTTTTTTTATATAACTTCTTAATTATGATCTCTCACAGCAGATGTAATAAGTGATTAAGAGATATCTGTATATTCCATGATTTGGCTGCAGTGTATCAGATGTCCTTATAGGCCACTTTGGCATCAAACATACCATGTCCATAATTATTTTTTTCTCTAAATTCGACATAACATCAGTCCTCTATACCACTCCAAATGCCAGTATATAATTTTTAATGCACAAGAACACAAACCCACACTGAAAATTACCTGGGACCAGATGCTAGCTACAACTGATTGTAAGTCAAATGTTAGGGACCAGCTACAAGTGCAAGTTCATTGCATGAAACACTTTTATCGTTACAATACTTGAGAATATTGTTAGCTAAAACTATTGTAATGATAAAAGTGGTTCATGCACCCAGACTTACATTTGTAGTTAGTTCCAAAGATTTGACTACAACTGTTCTGTGCAATGGGGCCTTGGGCTCCACTTCAAAGTTACCAGTCTCAATCTGTCTGACATTCAAGAATTTCCAATAGTGTTTATGCCAAGGTTAAAACCAATACCAAAAAAAATAATCAATGCAAATTTGCACTTTTAGATATCGTTTCCTAAATGCCACGCTATTGCCTAATTCTTTTTGGTTGTTTTGGGAATAGTGCCTTCAGCCACAGCAGTTCATAGCCAGTAAATGCCTTCCTGAATCCCTGTCTGATTGGATTAGTCTTGGAACATATTCACTCTGTGTTCCATTAGTGAGGATCTGTGTAAAACACTGGCATTATACAAGGGTTATACACTCCAGTGATAAGAGAGATAGACACTAGGGTGCTACACGAGTTATGCGCTAGGATGATACACAAGTTATACATGTATTATTATACATGACAACTACATTATTGGTATTGGTCTGCTTGAAGCAGAACAATCTCATCCATATATCGCACACAGAAGGAGGTATGACAAAGTATTTGTACTTTGATTGGCCAATGGCTATTTTCACAACAATGAGCATTGTTTTCCACTGCAACGAGCTCCTATTTAGATACAAAGCAGCACACAATACGTATTCATGAGCTTCATTGCTGATGCCATGTTATGTTTCTTCCCACGTGATGGTTGAAGTAGAGTGGTAATGGTGTTCTGTAGGCTGTACACAATGACCTGTCATGTGGGCTCATCTTCTATGGAAGAAGATTAGACTGAGCTACATGCACCAGGCGCTGGATAGACCCCCACGAGGATAGGTGACCTAGTCTCTTTGTAGACAAGTCTCTGTTTTAGTTTAAAGTATGACAGCTTTAACAAGACATGGAGAGATCGTACATGTGGGAGGATCTAGTGGACTGATGTTTTCAGAAGGGCACAGTAACTGAGTACAGATAATATTGATATTTTCCTTGTTAATATTATTTGATATTTCCAAAATTGGTCCAGAATGGATTCCAATAGGAAAGATTACCGTATCATTATTAAGGTGCAATTGTTAATGCAATAGGATATTGTCAAACTTCAGAAGCTACAGTCCCAATTTCGAACCTTTCTTCAACATTTTATACAAGTACGAAATGTCTTCACATTCCCAATCAACTATTGAGTAGTATATAAACTGTGACCTCGAATTTTTGTCATACAGCTTGGAACTCGTGGTCAGAGTGACTTGCGAATATTTCCAATGACCTTCCAGAGGTACTCAACGATTGCCAGATGGATACTATGTAAAGTAAATCTATTCAGATGTAAGCCCAGTGGCACAATGCCCTCATTTCTGAAAGCTAATGACAGCCAATCAGACCATCTTGGGACTTTCTCCAGACATTGATGAGGTTCATCAACCGAGACCACTGAGGAACTCCATACAATGACTTCAATATCGCTGCCAATATCAGTTTTCCTCATTGGAAATTCTTATGAATATTAATGTTTGTAATATGCAATTCAGTTTGAGCAATGGAATTGTGGATGCATTTTAAAAGAAATATGTGAGGTACTTCTTTCGGGAAGTGTATGGATGATCCTTGTCCACTCACTTCCCCAAAGTGCATTTGAGCAGTTGTTCTGGATATTTGTGCTGTATAAATGTGTATAATAATAATAATAATAATAATAATAATAGTAATAATAGTATTCTATAGTATGTCTAGTAATGATAAAGGTCCGTTGTTCTGGATATTTGTGCTGTATAAATGTGTATAATAATAATAATTATAATAATAATAATAGTATTCTATAGTATGTCTAGTAATGATAAAGGTCCGCTGTTCTGGATATTTGTGCTATATAAATGTGTATAATAATAATAATAATAATAATAATATTCTATAGTATGTCTAGTAATGTTAAAGGCTTGTTGAATAATTATATGAACTAAACTACTGTATGTCATACTAATTTAATAATAACACCAATTTATTGAATACATTTTGCATGGGTTCATACAAAATGTAAATAATTATATTTCTGGTATGCTCACTACTACTAGTATTTTCCAGTTAATTTTATAGCTGTCATGAGGGTACTAAATAGTCCCTCGTTATCTGGACGCTTTTTACCGGGAACCAATTATCTTCTATATAAAATGACTCAGATAACCGGAAATTCGGTTCCTGTTTCCAGTCGGTCATATCTGGACACCAATTAGACAAATTAGGTACAATCTGTATTCAGATAACCGGACGACAAAAGAACTAAGAAAACATCAACTGCTAATACTAGATTGTTTTTTTAGCAAATAATGAAAGCAAGCGATGTTGTGAAGATGACAGTCAAAACAAATTAGACTGACGGCGACATAAAAGCAACACATTGTTTATCTTACATTACAATAGCTGTTGAAAATAATCAGTGTCATTTGCACTGGATTCAAATTAAAGTTGTATATCTGTGTTTATTTACTAATTTCCATGAAAAGGGGAGCAACTCTTGACAGACACTTGTCAAATTCAGATATCCGGAAATTCAGTTATTAGTACCCGCACGATTTTGCTGGGTAGACGGGGGTCGACTGTACATATATTCTTATGCTTAAAACAAACATTAATTTCAAAATTAGTGTAGTCTGCTTGCAAGGACAAGCTTGATCCCAACCAGCCTCACAACTTGATCCCAACCAGGCAATAAACCATCAACCAGTAAATTCCTGAAAGAATCCTAAAAGCAACATCGCTGCAGTGTAGATTACTTGTGTAAACTTCATAAAACATTCTGAAAAACTGAGCATGCAGTTAACAGGTGCAAGCAATGATACCGCTGAAACCAGCTTAATTAAAGGAATTGACTGTACAACAACAATGTTCATGGTTCCAATTGGAACTGTACTCTGGTAACCATCTGTGGGTCCGGAACCTTTGTCCATCAACTTCAATTACCAATCATAGTTGCATCTGACTTCCACATTCAAGCCTCCATTGTATGAAGAGGTAGCAGTTGATGGTCGGAACGAGCAGTGGCCAATTCTGGACTCTGTGCACACACACTGACTGGATTAGTTAATTATTAACACAGTCCAGATGATTGATGCATGTGGTGTTTGGAGTTTGTGGTCCATCATCTGGGGCCTGCAGGTGGCCCTTAATGAGGATAGTAAAAGTTCCAGGAATGGTCTCCAATGAAGTTAGCCATCATCATCAGTGGATGGCCGTCCGTCTCAAGGACTAATCTCAGATGAAAGTTAAATACAGGGATAATTTACCAGCTTTAAGTTGTAGACTTTTCAATGCATTATTGTAGACTTTTCAATGCGATATTGTAGACTTTTCAATCTATTTTAGTGATAATCCAGCGATATTTTACGTGAGATGACTTCACAAAACGTAAGACAATAGTGTTATTTTAGAACAAAATAAGTTCATATTATCATTGTGAATGACAGTGAAGAGTTATGCATATACCATCTCAAGGATTTAAAACAAAAAGAAAACTTTTTGAAAGAAGAAAATCATTGTGTTCGAATAATTAGAAAATTATGATTTGAAAAAAAATGGTCATGTTTGTATATTTAGGGGCGGATTTTTATATTTTTTTTTGCCGATTAATTTATGTGTCCGAACTATTAGAGGGTATGAACTATTAGCGAAAATACTGTATCTGGTCACCCTTTTATGAAGCTCACATATTCACTATGTGACCATGGGACTTTTGTATCTATCTTTCTGGCTGCTCATTATGATAGTTCCAAGGTATCATTTCACGAAGCTCTTATGTCGACTATGAGACCATAGTACTCTGGTAAGCCCAATCACCATGTATTAGTGATCACTACCAGAGTGCTTGTCTCGTAGTAGATATGAAAGCTTTGAGAAACGATACCATGGACATTTTGAGATGGTTAAAATATTCAGAAATTGATCAAATCTATTATTCAATACCAATATGACAATTAGTTAACCGTAGGAAGATTGTGAACATCTATGGAGACTATGTCATGTTTTAACATCTAATTTAATGAAAAATTATCCAATTCTATCCTAATTAATTTTCATTACTGTTTATTACAGGGGGATTAAGCTAATCAATTGGTTAAAGTATTACAAAAATGCAAGGGAATTAATAATAGTAGCAAGATTGTGAACGTCTATGGAGACGGTGTCATGTTTTCACATCCAATTTATTGAAAATAGAAATGATCCAATTCTATCCCAATTAATCTTAGTTGGTTGTCTAATGGTATGTAGAGATGGAGTTATTTCCCTCATGACTATAATGAGCTGATTGGAATAAATAAATTTTAGGACATCTGACAGGATTGGTTTTCTTTTGTTTGGATATAGACCTATATGATCAGAAAGCATTCTCAGCTTTCAGATTATTTTCAAATCATGCAATCGATCTATGAAACACATGTCTTAATTTATTTTTCACTTGTGTATGTATATACAGGCAACCATTGGTGTTGGAAAGGAATTAACTAGAAAATGGTATATATAAATATTCTATTTTTGAAATTTAAAAAAAACCATGTTAATTGCAAAAAGAATTATTTACGTCGTTTTCCTGAATGTATAAATAAATAAATAAATAGTCCATTTATAATGTGCATGACTCCATGCTAATGCATGCTCGAAGCGCATTATTACTCCGGTCAATGGATCTGTGTACACTCAATCTCCTTATCAACTCCCTGGGGATCATACAACCCAAGCTGCTGTTCAAAGCGCTACAAGGTTATCATTCACATGTCCATCTCATCCTTCCGGGTACCCATTCTCTGCTGAGTGAACAGTTTACATTAAGTTAAATCATCTCAAATTTTTAAACATTGTTTATTATTTTATTAGTATGGATTTTTTTATTGGGTAATAACCTTGAATTTCTTTTACATTGGTCTCAGAATTCTACACTTCAAATATGTAAATATATAAATATGAAAATATGTAAATATTTTTGAAAATATGTAAATATGAAAATATGTAATAAGTGTTATGTAAATCCAATATTTTATATTTACATGATATTTTCATTTCTGATGTCTAGACAGTTATGCAAATGTATCCAGAACTAGCAGTTATTTCTGAGTTTATCACTCATAGTTCTTTATGTCGGAATGTTTCAGACTTGTTGGGGCATTTCGGATGATCCTACAGGAACTGATTGAAGTTGGGAATGTCAAAATCTCAGATTCCTTGCTTGATGCTAACAACGTAGTTATGCGGGTAAGAGCATTTGTATGAATAATTTCAGGGAAGTATGTTTTATATTTATTCTAAGCTGACATTTCGAGTTTAATGAAATCCCATGTATTCAAATTACGAGGTTTTGATTTGTGATGTGAACTATTTCATTGAGTCATATTACCAACAACATGGATCAATTTAAAGTGGAACTACATAAAGATTATGGTAAATAAAGGTAATAAATAATAATTTTCTACTAGCAGTTCACATTTTTAATGTCAAACACTAGACATTTATAAAGAGGTGTTGCTGGGTATTGTAACATGGAAAGACATTAGTGAGAATAAGCAGATGCATATTAGAAGTCTTTATTCTTCTGAATATTAGAAAGTAGACAAATTAACATATTGCTGGTTTATTAATTAAACATGAAAGGGAGAATATAAAAATATTATGTAATCATTAACAAAACTGTTTCTTCCAAAATTGTATTCTCTATAAGAAATGCAAATCATGTAAAATTAAGGATCTTGGTGTTATCAGCACTAAAATCTTCATTACATTTTGCCGTTATATATTTAATCAATTATTAACACAAATGAACTTTAACCTTTAATTAATACCAATATAAAATTAGAACTTGATATATCAAATGTATGTATAAGTAAAGAAATTGCATTATTAATTAGCAGAAATGTCACATTCCTTGATTCAATCATTTGACAACCTTTACAATGCCAGTAATGGCACATTCATTAATTTCATTACCATACAACCTTGACATTGACATTAGTGCTGCATTCCTTGATTCAATCATTTGACAATCTTTACAATGATATTGAATGTAATGGCACACTCATTGATTCCATTATAAGACAACCTTGACATTGATAATAATGTCCTATTTATTGATTCCATTATCAGACAACCTTGACATTGATAATATTGTACCATTCCTTGTTTCCATCATCAGACAGCCTTAATATTGACAATAATGTCCTATTCATTTTCCATCATCAGACAACCTTGACATTGATAATAATGTACCATTCCTTGTTTCCATCATCAGACGACCTTGACATTCGAGCTTACCTACAACGCGCCAGACGGCAGCGTAGGGATGTGGCAGAAGGGAGGCTTCGAGAAGCTGAAGAGCGATGAGCTGCGACGGCCATTGACCGAGGACGAGAAGAACCAGATGAACCTCCAGAAATCTGACAACGAACTCCAGGCGCCGGACTCCGTCTCTCTGGACACCTCCCCCTCCAAGAGCTCGCTTAAAGGTTCCAGGCTCAGTCTGGTATCAAAGACATCATCTGGAAGGGCCAAGTCTCCTAAGAAGTAAGTATAGCAATGGTTTGGTACAATGGTATCCTAGCCATCAGGGCTCCAGACTAACATTCTGAGTTACCTGCCCATAGGGCAAGTCAGAGCAAATAGCAAAGGCACCAAAGGTGCTAAATGTTAAAAAGTAGGTTGCTCACAGTGCGATTTAACTTGCACCTGTACTTTGAAAATATGTTAGTCTAGAGCCCTTGCCATAGTCCAGGTCTATGAACTTGGGGAGGTACCATATTACATGTTTATAGCACATTATTAAAAAACAAGGATTGCCTCTTAAAAAGACTACTATTTTTGTGGAGTATATTATGCCTCAAATAACTTTAACTAGATAGCACAGCTGTTATTGCATTGGATAACTAAATCAAAGGTCCTGCATTTAAATCCAGTCCTATAAATGATTCCTATAATAGTTTCATGTTAAAAGTCAGTGTCATTGGTATAGAAGATAATGGTGTCTGTACACATAGCCAAATATACATGTACCATCATCACATTTGGTTCCAAGGGGCTGGTGGTAGTGCAGTGGTCGAACATTGGACTTTGGAGCCAAGGATCCAGGTTCAAATCCCGCCCCTGGGGCATGGCATCAATGTTCACGAAAGTTACCTTTCTGATGCAATATTGATAGGATGCGCTGTCTGTAGAGTGGCAATGCAGTTATCATCCTTGGTCTTGTCAGTACCAGCC
>JAUTBT010066937.1:0-14117 GCA_032361225.1 Lepetodrilus schrolli
CCCTATTTGACTTCCACATGAGAATACGTTTGAGTTGTATGAATTTCCATTCAAAAGTTGTTGGATAAAGAAATTAATACACTCGCTAAATCACTTGTGTCGTAAAATCAATATGACCCATTAGTGTATTAATCTCTATTTATTAATAAATTAATTAATAAAATATTATGTGAGAGATTGTGCAGAAACAAACAAAAAAATCTTTACCAATATTCATGAATTGTCAAATGACAATTTTCTGTTCCAACATTCCATATTCTATGTATAATATAAGTTTAAAAAATGATTTTTTTTTTCAGATTCAACTAATGGAAAATCCGTCTCGTCCTATTATCCCCATCCATACCTTCATGTAGTCTTCAATGTCAAATACAAATGGACTCTGTCCGAAATTGGCCTCCACCACCTCTCCTGGTGTTTGTAGTCCTACGGTCGGGTACAACTTGCCCTGGAACCGCAGAGCAACACAACTAAAGATATTTATAGCAACTGACAAAAAAAATTACATTTTTGAGTGCTATTAATCATAATAATAGCATAGTAGCCCTTTAAAACAAGACAAAACAAAAATAATTTTAAAAATTAATATTTTTTTAAAAATAAATAGAATTGCAATTTCTGGTTCTAGCATGCATACAGGATTTTGTAATCCAGTTACAAATTAATCCGTTAAAATAAGACTTTCTGCAAAATGTATGTATAACCTTGCATGGTAAATATGATGTCTTGATAAATTAAATGCCAAATATAAGTGATTAATTACTAGGGTTTTGTTAAACACATGACACTAAACACTAATGCATGTGTCTGTTCTATATCATTATTTTTTTTTAATTTGTCTTTAGAGCCACTTTGAAAATTCTTTCACTTATATCACAGCTTGTCAGTTTAAGGCAGTAGGAAACCCTCAACATCTGTAACACTGAATTTTGCAGTAAACCAAAGATGATAACTGCATTGCCATAGTACAGATAGGACATCCTATCATGATCGCATCATTGATGCCAGGCTCCCATGATGGAATTTGAACCCGGGGCATTTGTCTCCCGAAGTCCAAACATTCTACAATTGCGCTACCACCCACCCCTATTTGTACTAGACTGCTAGTCTACATAGTGTATTTATACTTACTGGCAGATCACTGCAAGCCACACCTGAAGCATACAAATAACAGCACATGAAACATGCATGAAATATACAAGTTGTATCGCATGAAACATGCAAGTTAGACCACACAAACTAGGCATGTGCTAATGATAAACCTATGTCTGATTATCAAAGGATTACAACCAAGAACGTACGATATCATATTAAAGTAATGTTGCTATTGTAAACTTATCTGTTAACCTTGATACCTGGAAAAAAAACAAATTCAACATCCTAAATATGGTACTAGGGTAGAATTTGACAAATGTGTTCAAAAATGTTCAACTATCTCCTTGATTACTTGGGACTGATACTGATACTGATAATGATAGCATGGGTACATCTGACTGAAAAGAAAAACACTGAATGTGGGGTCCAGGGGCCGCTAGGCTGACGATAATTCATATATAAAAAGATAATGGATGCATTCCAAGGCACAGAACTTATGTCAACTTCAACAAGAAATCCATGTAATATTAAATCAGTTTTTTTTTCTAGTTTTTTTTCAAAAATGGAATTTCCGTTTTGGACAACATTTAAAAAATGGATTCCGTCATGCACCCATGTGATAGTGATAAAAAGATGAAAGACAAAACATGCCAAGTCGGGAATGACCTGAGACCTTCAACATTACCTAAAATAATACCTCGAATCCTTTGAGTAAACATATGATAAGAATATTAGTTGTCATGCAGTGGTTGGTCTAACACGTACAGCTGCCCAATATATAGCAGTGCTGATGAATAACAAAGCAGGATAGTGTTATTGTTGTGGAGTTAACCCGCTTTCAAGATTATTTTGCTGATTTTGCAGTTTGTCAGCAGAGAGATAGTGTTGCAGTAAATCTATGAGCACTGGCTGAATCTGACGAGCTGGTGATAATTTATTGCTTTACATCAAAGCATGAAATCTGTGACCTATTCCCAAATGGTGGCTCTAACAAACCATGGATGATACTGAGTTCTGGCCCCGAGATTACATTTGAGTATTGTTTTATGCTTGTCAATTTTTATATGGAGATTTGTGAAAAAAACCTGAATTTGAGTATGAAATCATACTAAAAAATGTTCATAATTTCGGGGCCAGATATTTCATACTATCAAGATGTTAATGCCAGATACGGTACTACTTTGAGGTTCAAACTCAGGACATTTGGCTCCAAAGACAAACAGATAAGCTACCACTGTGCTCCCATCTGCCCTAGAGGCCCCGGAAGCAGATGAAGTTTACAGATGTGAAATATTCATTATTTTAATAAACATAACTGTCCTTGTTTTTGTTTGAAAATGCCTCTGTTCACCCAGCAGAGAATGGGTACCCATAAACATGATAACCCAATGCCTCCGTAAGCATGATAACCTAATGCCTTGAATGGCAGCCTGGGATATATACTCCACAGGGAGTTGAGAAGGAAAATGAAAACACACTGATCCATTGATAACATAGCGTAATAACATAGGATAATAACATAGTGCTTTGAGCTTTCAGGAAAAATAAATGGACAAATTATTATTATTGCTTATTATTATTACTGTCAACAGAGCTACTAACAATAGCATCACAATGATCCTAGTTGAAGCAAAGGTTTCGAAGATAACAGATAATAAAGTTGTCAAACCGCTATATCCAGTGTCTGAGTTGTATCTGAATCGTGCACGCAGTGATCTGACAAAGTTTTGAATCTCATTGGACAAGTACAGGCTGATAACACTGATGTAAACTCTGGCAAAATAAGCAAGTCCTCGCAGACACCATTGTATATACAAACAATACTAACCAAGAAGAACAAAAAAAAAGAAAAATTGCATTATAATTTATGTATGCAATGTCTGTACACAAAGGAACAGCCCTGGATATGTATTTGATTGTGTTGAAAGCTGTTTGACATGCATGTAATGTGTGGAAATAATGCTATAATTTGCATAGTTGACCTTTGATCTTAATTTTGACCAATTTGCGCAAGTGACCTGTGACATTTATGACACGTTTTTCAAAATGGATTGGTAAACAAAGTTTCACATAAAATAGTGGCAAATAAAAAGCACATTATAGACATCCAATATTATTATTATATTATTATTTATCATCATTATTATTATTATTATTATTATTATTATTAATGATAATATTAATGTAATGTGCTGGGAACCATTGCTCAGAAAAGTTGTAAGCACAATTGATTGCAAGTCAAGTTTTAGGAACACACTACAAGTATAAGTCCATGGCATAAAACAATGTTATCGCTACAGTACTTGACAATATGGTTAGCAAAAACTATTGTAGCAACGTGGTTGTAAAGTGGTTCCCCACACTGGTAGCATACTCAAAGACATACACATAGACTGATGTACGTTGCTTACCCAGATTGACACCATTCTTGGTATAAAAGCAGCTGTTGTCGATTAGGTTAAGACAGCAGCCAATTACATCGCCCGTTGTGAATGTGGGACCGTATGGTTGGCCGGTTCCACAGGAACAAAATGAGTTTCCGTCATCTCCATGGTAACCATAGGAATGTTTGTCCCAACCTTTTTTTGAAAAAGAAAAATCGCAATTGTATTCATGTCATTCATTCACTACTCAGGGCAAGTTCTCATTTCTGGTATAGCAAAACTTGATTGAACATCATACTATACAATTACGGACTTCAGTATTCATTTTGTAGTTTAAAAACTCGGGATCAAATTATCTGGTAAATAATTATATGAAACATCAATATGATTTAAAGAAAATTGGAACAATAGTTGATTTCAATGTTACACCATCCCTTGGAAAACGTTGTGGGGAAATTGAGGTGTATACAGTAGGAAGTATAATCATGATGATAAAACCCAGTATATCTCAATTAACTGTGTACCTCTCTTAATCTTCGTTTGTAAACTTTACAACACAAGATTAATTACTTTTTTGTTCACACAAAAACAGCAACAACTTTACTAGAAATGTGTGCAGTAATAGCTATATTAATAATACTTGATAAGTAAATATCCGACCCAAGAGCTTCATGTTCGTCTCAGATAGGCAACCAAATTACCATCGTCAGAACAGAAAAGAACAGAACAGAACCTTTATTCAATCAGGCTGAGAACCTTGGCAAATGAGGTAAAGATATAAATTATAAAAATTACCATGGCAATAGTGGACAGGGATTTGCTAGGAAGTTTTTCGTTTCATAGCATGACAATTGTACAGAATAACTGAGTACATATGCATACACTATCCGACAGCAGGTGAGTGATATACCAGTAGTCATGTCAACATCTCGGACATTAAGAGAATATATTTCAATGTGACATGCTGAGAAGTGCAGGTGCTATAAATTAGCCCCACTCTGCTAGCCAAAGTGGAAATTGATTGATAATCGCTGTGTACAGTGAGTGAGATAGAGGGTTTTACAAGTTGTTTTACTATCATGATAATAGAGGGTTTTACAAGTTGTTTTACTATCATGATAATAGTGGGTTTTACAAGTTGTTTTACTATCATGACAATAGTGGGTTTTACAAGTTGTTTTACTATCATGATAATAGAGGGTTTTACAAGTTGTTTTACTATCATGATAATAGAGGGTTTTACAAGTTGTTTTACCATCATTATAATAGAAGGTTTTACAAGTCTTACCTGGGAGACGGTTCATGTTGACACCCTGTGTCGATAGGCCAATTCCCATATACCTGAAGAGAAAAGGATAACCTTGAATATTTGCAGTTCATATTTTCAAATGGATGTGAAATCTGTCTCAATAATAAATCTAGTATTTTGTCATGACATGCAAAATAGTGACACTTCCCCAAGAAACTATTGTAAGGGTTAAAAATTATGCAGGATTATTAGTTATTTTGACCCTGGAAATGGTTTCATTAATTAAATTATACTAGTGTTTAATTCAATGAACGAATCACATTGACACCAACCGTTCTTTGCAGATGTCATAAAATTCAACTATTGATTTTTATTGCAGCAAAAATTATAATACACCCATTGGTTCGTAGCTCAGTTGGTGTTCAAATCGCAAATTTTTGCACAGTGTCATTGACCTTGGAGTTACAGATAGTAACTGCCAAGGTAGCATGAGCCTCCAATTGTTTACATTTGCCACAAGACCTAACTTAAAATCAATGACCCTGAGGTCACTGATGTCGTGATTGAAAAGGACATTGGTCTCAGAGTTCGGGGAGATTATACGTGGATTAGCATGGATGATTGAGCCCAAGAAATGACCTGATTCTCCCAATCCTCTCCCTTGATGTATGTATGGCTCAAGAGGTATCAAGCCGACATGTAATTTCTATGATTGCCTCATGTGACCTTGAAATTTACTGACCATTGAGAGTGTCAACAATTACCTCTTTTTTTTGGCCAACATAGATATAAAAAGTCATTGCAATTTCTGTAACACTTTACCAGCTAGAAGCAAATTAGATTAATCCAGCAGAGAAAGGGTTAAGCAAGTTGGCTTACGACTGAGCATTTATGACCATGATGATATCGTGCAGTCAGTCGTAGCAGTGTTCGATGGTCAATGGAGGATTCAAATGCTATACAGGTCATTATTCGGGGTTCCTCGTTTAACCCTCTCCCTGCTGGACTAGGCATAGGCACAGCTCTTTAGGGCATCTCTGGTTGCCTTCAGCATGAAGAGGGTTAAATGAAACTCCCACAAGCATACGTTTCCTGCTATAATTTCGTATGCTTTGCTTATCAAAATTGACTATGGGCAGAAACATCCATAATTCACTTGGCCTGTGTTTGACTAAAGAGTCATACTGTAGGCTGGGCGTAAATCAGGGTATGCACCACGCTTTTACTATAGTAGGAAATGACGTAAATCGTGATATATATGCCCGGACTAGAGTTACGACCCAGGATTACTGACTATCTGTTTGTTTCAAAACTAGTACACCCTTAAAAGCATACAATCACAGATTAAGTTGTTGTTTTGTACTGAATGAGGAGTTAAAAATGCAAAGTACATGCACTTAGCATGCATATAATCACTTTTGTACCTCTAAATATATTTTCAGAGCTGCAGGATAAGTACAATGTTATCGCAGTTTACATTTCCAGTAAAACTTGAATAATGTACTGTAATATCTCAATTTCCTATAGTCTAAGGGGGATAACTATAATCATTGAGCATAGTCAAAATAACCTTTCACGACCACTGGTACCATTATAGCTATGTATCATATATATTAAAAAATATCAAAATATGAAAATATTGAAAACCAGTGGGATATGCAGAAAATGTAGCTGGTTACCCAATATACTTGTGTAGACACATCGAATGTACATACTTTCAAGTAAAATTATGTTTGACCATGAAATATATAAATAAACTGTATGCCTTTAAAATACAGCTGTGGACTTTCAGTATCAATTTCACTCAAAAAAATCCATACTTCCTTATTAACTCTGGAGCTATCGTTTATTTAAGTATATAGCCCATAAAATGTATGGAGATGGTGTGCCATCTTCTAAGTGTATTACACAGCTTTGCCGATTGGTCCGTTTTAGAAAATTCATAATTCTATTGGTCAATCTTGCCCATTATGACATCATGTAATGATGAGCAACAATGGTGATGATGTGGTGTGGACAGTGGTGTTGATGTCATTGTACTCATGTAAACTTGACTTATCTACAAGGAAGAGAAGTGATGTGGACTTATTTTAATGTGGTTTATTTTCATTCAAATTCATAATGAACAATAACCCACTTGTAACTCAGCATTACAGATCTTTCCCTCGTAAAATTAGTATTGTAAGTCAGTTGCTTTAAGTTTGTGACTTGGAACTTTAATTTCACTTGGGGAAGATAATCTGTAATCCCTTGTAACTTGTGGGTTATTGTCTATGTCTCACAATAAAGTATTGTCCAACACTCCCCATGTTTTTATTGTTATCTACTTTTCCATTATTTATTTGTGTGTGTGTGTGTGTGTGTGTGTTGTGTGTTGTGTGTGTGTGTGGTGTGTGTGTGTTGTGTGTGTGTGTGTGTTGTGTGTGTGTTGTGTGTGTGTGTGTGTGTGTTGTGTGTGTGGTGAGTGGTGTGTGTGTGTGTGTGTGTGTCAAGTGAACAGTATCCATGTTGCATCAGCTATGCAATATCCTTAAAGGTGCACAATGTTACAATGCTTATTTAGGCCATAGTTATTTATTCCCCTGGTTTACGGATTTTTCTGTGTTAAACATAATTTGATAGTTATAAAAATAATAATAATTGGAGATTATGAATGGTTGGCTGACAGAAAATAAATATAATTGTAAATAATTGCTATGAGCACCAATACATATAAAATTGTTCAGGTTTGAATGCATAACTATCTTCAAAGAATTGCTTGTTATAAATTAGACTTTTGTTATGCATATTTACCAGTAAGCAATCAAATTGGTTCAACTTTATGTCAATCATTTCCAAAGTGGAAAAAAAATCAGGTCGGCGGATCCATAAACCAGGGAATTAAATAACTATGGCCTTAATATCATATAATATCTCCCATTTTAAAAATAGTCAACATGGTTCAACAACATGTCCAGTCAATATGTTCTGATCGGTTGTCCAGTTGATATGTTCTGGTCTGCCTTGTCCAGACTCCAGAATTGGGCTGATGGTCACAGAAGCCTAATCAATGCTTGTGGCCATTGCCCAACCAAATACACAGCCATTTACACCAGGTACACTATGGTGCATGAGATACGATATCGCTCCTAATAACATCTGTGACAGCAATATAGCAGGCCAGATTAGCCTAAATTTATACCGTATGGTAATTTGTCCTCATCATATGCAATTCAAATTATTATAAAATTAGAATTAAAATTACTATAAAATAATTTTACAAATTTTACGAAGTCAATATTCAGAAAATATATTATTGCTGCATGTCTAGATCATGTGTACTACTGTATATTATTTTCACCAGTATATTATTTTCATAAGATAAATTAATTAACCATAATAAATAAGACAACTTTAAACACACCAGGAAGAACTCAGAAGATGACATATTCCATAACATAAGCCATGGCGTAACCATAGTCCTTTAGACAAAGCCAGCTAAAAATGGAAACACTAGACTATCACTAGTCTGGGAAACAATGAAATCATTTGTGTAAATCAATATTCTACCGATTGGTGAATAGATATGAAAAGGAGCCAATGAAAAGCTGTACCCTCCGAGATCTAGATTTGCTTAATTTAACCCTCGCCCTACTGGATTAGACAAAGGGGGTAAATATACAAGGGGGGAGGAAGAGAGATTTTCAGGGCAATAATTACCCATGTTACCTGACTACTGGGACTTAAACATAATCGTGGTTCACAGGATGTTTCAGGTAATCAAAATAAGTGAGTTCATGAGCGATGTTTGACAATTTGACATCGTCTTCAGTGTAAAGTGCTATTTTCAAAATATTGATCGCAGAGGAGAGAAAAACACATAATGGTGTTTGTGTCGAGCATTTGATGTGCTAAAGCGTGGATTCTTGTAAATATAGCTCTATATATCAATCAATAATAATAACAGACACAGTTAAAGTCACACTACATTTGCTGCCACACCCTCCATTATATTTGAGTCCCTGTTCATTGTTTGTACCTTGAATAGCACTCTATATTTGTGTGGCAATAAGGTATACAACATTGAATAATAGAAATACTTGAAAATTATTACTTTCAGACCGTATTATAAATAAATATACACTGCTAAATCACGATAGGATGCTCCTTTGACTTTAAAAAAACAAACCACATAACAAACTCAAAAAATAAAAATAAAAAAAATTTGATTTAATCATAAAGACAGCAGCTATAATAATATTGAATATTATATATTTTTTATACTTTTTTGAACATTTAGTATATATATATATATATATATATATCCTGAATATTCTGATTAACAAATATTATTTCATTAATAAAATAAGTAACCATAGCAGGTGATCTGGTGAATCATATATGGACAGCAAGTGAGCATGGAAATAGGTTACACTCAGCGATATAAATAGGACAAAGACAGTGTGTTTGAGAGGCAGCTACTGGCAGGTTGCCTTTATTATGATAGGGTACATACATGAGTCACTTGTGCCTTTACTCTGAAAGTTCAAAACTGGGACATTAAAAATCAAGTTTCCGTATAACATTGTAGGGGTTAAAATGGACATTTAATTAATTTTTTTCCAATACTAAATTTTTTTTCAAAACTGGGACATTAAATATCAAGTAGCATTGTAGGGGTTAAAATGAACATTTATGGGTTTTTAAATACTCCCAAAACTCAAAACTAGAACGTTAAATATCAGGTGTCCTTATTGCACTGTAGGGGTTAAAATGGACATTTAAATTTTATTTTATTATAATTTTATATTATTTATTTTGATAAGTTACATTTCCACCCAAGATCACTCGAAGAGAGAGAGAAAAAGGAACATGATTACAAATAAATCATATTTTATATTATCAATATATTATACAGTACTTCTTAAAAGTTGTGGTTTATTGCTCATTTAAAATCTAAAATGTGAGCTATCCTAGAACATACTTGGGAATGCTTTTAACCCTTGTCAGGCTAATACCACGCATCGCAATGATAGTGCATTGTGATGTGTACATGGAACTAACACAAAGTATAAATAAGATGACCTTTCAATGCACGTAGTCACAATGGTAGTCACAATGGTAGTCACAACGGTAGTCACAATGGGTTGACCTACTCAATGGTAGCACTACTGTTATTATACAGCCCAATTTTTACACGTGCTTTATTATAACCAGGTATTTTTCAAGTCGGACAATTTTTTTCTTTTCTTGTTAAATTGGGTTTTAGACCCACTTTCAAGATTCTTTCACTTATCAGTTCCCAATGAATACAATTTAAAAAAAAAAATATTCTAAAAATACAATTATGAAAATTATATTTCAGAAAATGTCATTATTACCAAGTCTAACTTCTCGCCAAATCAAAACCTAACAATGAGAAAAGAAACATAAATAGATACTTAAGTCGTCTAGCAATCTTTAGTAGAATCTGTCTGGATCATTAAATCTAATCTAATGTACACACCCAGGAGAATAAGTCATGGATTTCCTTCCTATAGCATCAGTGTAAATATCAGTATCATTAAATGAATCAGTGGTGCGTCATGCGTAGCTTTACCATGGCAATGCAGTTATCATCCTTGGTCTGTCAGTACCAGATGGTGCTCGCATGTTTACTGCAACATTCAGTGCTAAGGATGTTGCAGATTTCTCGCTGCCCTAAATCGATAAGCCATGATATAAGTGAAAGGATCTTGAAAGTGGCTCTAAACCCCAATTCAAGGTCAACAAAATAAAAATAAAATAAAAACAAGCAGTTTAGTACTAGCAATTGCAATAATTATTTTCAAGTGGAATTTAGTTACTTCGTCATGAAGACTTGACACTGTCCATATTTGTGTGCACATAAAAATAAATCATTTTTAAATAAAAATATAAATTCACTCGAATTTGTACAAATTTTGCTTTAAATGTTAAATCAAAATGGACCTGCAGTAGGTTATGAGTTCAATGCAGAACAGATCTCTCCTTTACAAAATGACATAACTCATAGACAACCTCGACTTCAACCTTAAAACAATCTATGGCTAAGGTTGTCTATGGCTAAGGTTGTCTATGGCTAAGGTTGTCTATGGCTAAGGTTGGCGTTCAGGCCAAGAGGTTACAAGACATTTCTGAGTACACTTTTTGAGTACAATTTCATGCTCAACTCTATGTTTGTATGAGGATTTGTAAACAAAATATTGAGTTGAGCATGAAATCGCCTTTCATAACAAAATCGTTTTTTATTTTGTCTTTTAACATTTGTAATTAGGGTTCTGACCCACTTTCAGGATTCTTTCACTTATATCACGGCTTGTCAGTTTAGGGCAGAAGGAAACCCGCAACATCCATAGCACTGAATGTTACAGTAAACCTGCGATCACCGGCTGGTACTGACAGACTGACGATGATAACTGTATTGCCACTGTAAAGAAGTTTATCAACCCATTTTCCCTGACTTGTCATATTAGTAAAAAGCATTGATGAGTAAATTGGGAAAATAACTTGTTGTTGACACATCATTTACCCTCTCCATGCTGGAGGCAACTGGATATGCCCAAATAAGTTGTGTCTGTGTTTAATACAGCATGGAGAGGGTTACAATGGGTTACAGGATATACTACGGGTTAGAAGAAATTGAAGCAATAATCATTATATTCGTATTATAGCCATAGATTATATAGCAGTAGATGTGTAGATATTGTATGTAAAACAATACAAAATATCTTACAGTAAGCCAAGTCTGAAACATTAAGCACATTAAACTCAGTCTATTAATAGATCACAAAATAATTTAACAACTCTGAATCATAATGCATTAAATTACTTGGAAACTAGATCCCTCAGTTCAAGAACCATCACACATTTTGATGACATCATAAATGAAGATGGCTTGCATATTTACCTCGCATTTCCTTCGCAGAAATATTTCCTAAATAATGGTATCACAACTTTGTATTTCCGTATCAAGATATCAACTTCTCACAAACTGACACTCCATGTGTCTCCAAACTTGGGACTCCAAGGAAGTACCGATTAATACAATCAACACTGCCACCTATTAATTAAACTTCAATCACAACTAGACTATCCATAGTGGGTGAAAGTAAATAGTTTAAATATACATTATTTTGATTGGTATTATATTTATATGAAAGGAGCAGCTGAAATTCTTGTTCTCCAGTAAATCTAGACTTGCTTATCTTCTCTAGGATGACATTTGGACTAGGAGTATTTGTGTGAGAACAAGGTGTGACACCGGCTACATCACAACATACCAATCTAACATAGCAACACATGCCAAGAACAAACAATATCAGCAAATCAAGCAAAGCAGGAAAGACTAAAATATCGGATCTGGAAGACACAAAGACGCTGGTAAAGAGCCGTGATTGTTATTATGACTAAATCATGAAGAAAACGCAGATTTAATGTGAATTCAAGGCACCTGGCATGATGTGTACATGTGTCTGTGTTTTACTGATGCAGCCATCACTCTCAAACACACCATTGTACACAAAAATCTCTTACAACATGACAAAGGCCAGCCAAACAACGTAATAGGCTTTGTGTTAGGGTGTGTGTTGTGTAATGTGCAGTGTGTACTTGATTGAGTGTTTCCTTGAAGTGTTTATGAACTCTAAATATTTAATTGACCTTCTATAAACATGGAAATTAGTAATTGTGGTACAATGAATAAGAGATACTAAATACTTTTAATAAATAACGGAATAATAGGCACTTCTGATGATAATATTTAAATGGTGAGTCAAGAAGTTGTGTACATTAAAAAACATGGTTATTCATCATGTTGATTTCAACTGAATTTATATCGACTCACAAGCCCTGGCACCTGAAATTAAATCAGATATTTGGAGAAAAAAAAATCGTAATTTTTTTAAAATTTCTTTTGAATTGGGGTTTAGAGCCGCTTTCCAGATCCTTTCACTCATATCACAGCTTGTCAGTTTAAGTCAGAAGGAAACCCACAACATCCGTAGCGCTGAATGTTACAGTAAACCTGCGAGTACCAGCTGGTACTGACAAGACCAAGGATGATAACTGCATTGCCATTCTACTACAGACAGCGCATCCTATCAATATCGCATCGGAAAGGTAACTTTCGTGAACATTGATGCCGGGCTCCAGGGGAGAGATTTGAACCAGGAACCTTTGGTCCAACATTCTATCACTGTGCTACGACCCGCCCCTGTTTGTAATTACATTGTCACAATGTGGTTAGAATACTATAGAAGATAAACAGTGTGCTCCGTCATCCAGATTAGGATACTATCAGAATGATAAACAGTTTGTTCAATTTCCTTCTCTAGATCATACAAAAATGTTCATTTTCCTTCTTCAGATCAAACAAATATTTCCTCTTTTTGTATACTGATGTGGCAAACACATATCACCATATCACATATCACATATCACATTTACTGTAACATTCAGCGCTACGGATGTTGTGGGTTTCCTTCTGCCTTAAACTGACAAGCTGTGATATGAGTGAAAGGATCTGGAAAGCTGCTCTACATAAGTGCATAATGTATTCACCATTTATATTAAATGTGACATAATAATTATAATACTTAATTATAATGTGCCATATCCACCTTCCTAAGGCATCCTCAGTGCTTCATTGTTATAAACCCCACACACTGGTCAATGTAGCAGTATGCACTCAGTGTTCCTTCTCAACTCCCTGGGGAGTATACAACCAAAGCTGCACAGCATTGACGCATTACATGATGTCATGAACACAACATAATCAGGATAATGTCATATGCATACAAGCTCTTCGTGTACATGTACAACAAACAAAACTATGACTGCTGGATCTGTCCACCTCTACGCTAAGCACTGCTCCCACCAATATGATTTTAATGCAGACATAATCTCCTTCTATTATCCTCCAGCCTATTTACTTTACATTCACCCTTTGGGACAAAAGGGGTCAAAAGGTCATATATACCCACCAAGCCACAGGCTTAACTTGGGCTGTGTATATATTATTATTTTTTTTGTCTGGGTGCAACTGTTACAGGAGAGGCCAGTGTCTGAACACTTATCCAAAGGTCCAGTAAACCAGAGGAGCAAACTGACCTTTCAGTGTATTATTATAATGTAGGATAATTGTGATGGCAATCGGCTGGCAATAACATGGCAACAAACTATCATGGATGGAACTTAACTTTGAATTTTTTTTATTTGGGGTTTAGAGCTGTTTTCAAGATTCTTTCACTTATATTACAGCTTGTCAGTATAGGGTAGGAGGAAACCCACAACACCCTTAGCGCTGAATGGTGAAGTAAACCTGCGAGCACCGGATGGTACTGACAAGACCAAGGATGATAACTGCATTGCCACTCTACAGACATCGCATC
>JAUTBT010066948.1:0-14114 GCA_032361225.1 Lepetodrilus schrolli
TCGTGAAACGATACCCATGTAGGCCTCCTAATGGAACCTAAATTGCTTACCATTTTCTTCATACTGTTAGAGAACTTCATTAAAACTATCATCGAGCTCTCCCAGGATTTCATTGTAACTTCCCGTACTAAAATTGAGATATTCAGCAAACTAACATGCATGTTCGCCATTATGAATTATTTGTATAATAATTATAGTTCCGGCAACTAATTGTCTTACGCTGTGATTATTCCGATTGTTCTTAAATGATCTAATGGAAATTTCGTGTAGTGTTATTGCGATTGGACCACACTTTTAAAACCATTTCGACCAATCAAATTCAAGGAAATTTTAATATTATGGTACAATCGTTGTTAACCAGGTGGGAATTTTACATGTAACACTTCCGACTAACGCCATCGGTGTTAAATGAAATCCCCGCCTTGTAAGATTGTTGCATACCCACTACCGTTGTTAGCCCACAATTGACACCAGAATCTTGACCAAATGGCCTGGCGTACTACAACAGGCGTACAGTACTGCCAGAAGTAATAAGAATCAGACCTCAGCAATGGTTACAAACTAATGGGATAAAAACAGCCAAAATTGTACATTTCACCACTGGTGACAATATCCACGCGAGATCCCACCAATCTATTAACTACGACTGACAGTGTTCAAGATATTAAACCGTTGATTAACTGCAATGGACGCGGTTTTATTGGGGTTTTTTTTTTTTGGGGGGGGGGTGGGGGTGGAGCTTGAAGTAATGAAAAGTGAATTAATCACATGTGGCGAATACGGTCTATTTGTCTATTGTCATTTAGAAACATTGTGCGCAATGATTTAGGGAAAGTATATGGAGGACATTTGTTTTACGTCAACACACAGCTGTCATTCAATGTACACATTTTCGATCCAGCAACAGGCGTTTGATCAATCCGGTAACAGAAACGACAATGAAAAATTGAAAATTTTAGTTTATTGTAAATATTAAAAGTGTAAGGATAATGTACAATAGCTCCGTAAACAGCTGAACTATAGCAAACATTTGTATTTCATACATGATCTTGGACACTTCAACTCGTGCCGGGTGGCAGGAGACTGGCATTCCAGTATCAACTAAGGTTCAGCCACTTTTCTTAAACCCGAAGTTTCCTGAAACAAAGATTTGCTTGTAATGCGGTGGACTCCATATACTAATTTACGTATCATTACGTTCCTTTTGAAATCATATATTGGACTTGAAACTGAGCTTTTCACACAGAAAATAAAGAAACTATGCTAAATATTAATGAATTACGGCACTTTCGATATAGCAAGACTGAAGCAGAAGTGCCAATTCTAATGAAAATATATTCTGTAGCCATATAGACTTTTTACACGTAAATTGAACTGGCATCTCAGGCACTTTCGTTTATAATTATTTTAAAAGACAATTGACAATATAATAGTGCCTCGAGCATTGTTTAAACAATGGGTTAGGCGCGTTGTAAATATGCTTCTTCTTCTTCTTCTTCTTCTTCGTCTTATTATTATTATTAATTATTATTAATTATTATTATTATTATTATTAATTATTATTATTATTATTAATTATTGTTATTATTATTATTATTATTTCTTCTTCTTCTTCTTCTTATTATTATTACTGTTATTATTATATAAATAGTACCTTTAAACACATATTGGACAGCACTGTCCCTCCACATAGATCGTGTTGGGACAGCTCCACACCTGCGGGGGACAGTCGATGTATCCGTGGCACTGCACCCCTCTCATTGTACATCTGCACACCTGGCATTGCTTCAGGATCGTATCTCCCACTTTGTACGTTTTGCCGTCCACCTCGCAACTAGAAATCCTCATCTCGCTCCTTGCCGAGACGATGGAAACTCCGAGGACGGCGATGGCAATGATGATCGTCAAAGTGTTCATTTCTTCGTATCGCTGAAGAAACTTGTTGAAATCAGATCGATGGAGGTTTGTAAGTGTTCTTGGCGATCGCTGTATTTATACCGCAGATGTAGAATACTTATGATTTCAAATTTGTTAATAATCAGCTTCTATATTAATAACTGTAGTTAAATAAATACATAATTGTCGGTCATGCCTGGCATTCTATATAATTACGAGTTTCCGTTATCGTTTATCTGGATAATGGAGTAAGCACTCGAATAATAGTCACGATTTCATATCACATGATGTTGCAGAAAATAGAAGATGACAAGTGAAAAGAAAATAATACGGTGATGTTTAAGTTAATCGTCACGATATGTAGGTTGGCCAATTAAATGTGTGATCTGTTAAAAGAGCTGAACATTTCCTCAGCTATAGTGTGATACAATTCTGATTTCATGCACGCTTCCCTTCCATACCATCTACACTATTATCTTCAAATGACAGCACAGGAAGGTTGGTTTAATTGCAATGTAATAACCAAGTTAGTGATCTTTACGTATGCAAATATAATCGTTCCACTTTAAGAATCTGCTATATTCAATTGAAGTCCAGATACTTGTTCGAACATAACCATGGGAAAATATATTGTATTAGTATAATCGTATCAGTTTTAATGTATAACTTATGCTTATTTATCATGCTATCTCTGTGTGTGTGTGTGTGTGTGTGTGTGTGTTTGTGTGTGTATATGTGTGTATGTGTGTGTATGTCTGTGTGTGTGTGTGTGTATGTTTGTGTACGTGTTTGTATGCGTGATATTGTGCGTGTGTGTGTGCCAGTGAGAATGAAAATGCAATTCTCAGAGGAGGAAACAACTATTAACTAATTATATGATTGTTTCGGTTATAGCCAACATATCAAGTGCATGTCTGTTCACAAAATATTCAGATGTACACGTTGTTTGTAACAATATTTTACGAGCACTTCGTCATTAATCTTGACCATTCGGACATATAGTTCCGTCTCTTACTTATCCAACTAAAAATGTAGCATTCGAATGTATTACAAACAAGAATATATGTTCACCTTCCATTCCAATATTCCTCGCCGACACTTGTCCATACACATATTCCCTCCCTCTCTCTCTCTCTATCTCTCTCTCTCTCTCTCTCTCTCTCTCTCCATTCTTCAATATGATTTCTAAAATAATCTCAGTAGTCTAGAGTATAGAAAACAGTGGAACTGCTTCTGATATCAGCTAATTTTTTTTATCTCTCCATTTGTAAAACACTACTATCTATACTAGTAGTTCACGATTCGCCACCATGAAATTTCATGTATGCTCATGACATTTTCCAAACACAGATATGCCCATTGCCAACTACAAGTGAAAGGACAGAACCATCAAATTACCCTTTGATCCTGCAACTCCATGGCGACAATTTAATTAGATTTCATTAGCATGTCTTTAAAGAGACATATTAGAATATATCACGCTCAAGGGCTTGAAACACCTACGTCAACTTTGTCAGTATATGAATTTAACTATGTACATAATTATGTATTGACGTTCACGATCTGATTATACAAATGAGAATGAACGTGAAATGTCAATCTGAAGTAGCACGATAAAAGCATTCCTAACTTAAAGTCCTCCATTTCCTGTATTACCTTTAACAAACAGTAAATGTGGCCAGGAAACATGTTGGTCAAAAATGTTGAATGTTGAAATGGAATAGCTCTCTACAAGATAAAACAATCATGAGTTCGGTCAGTTTGACTTAATCCTCACCATGTTAAACAATTAATACTTGTGGTTTAGGATGTGGTTTATGACCTTTCACCCTCTTTCACACCGGAAGAGATCCATACTGAATACCAGAGACTCCATTCACTGTCAAGACTTCTATCTTTGACAACAATATGCTAGTAATTGATGTAACAGTATTAGCGGATTTGGAAATAAGCAATTAAATTCAGTTGGTAAATGGGTTGGCATAAATTCGTGTAGAAAATATCTACAAAGTTCAGTTCTATCCAGCATAATACTATCTCTTTTTAACAAATGCACCTAATGTCTGGTATCATGTACATTACACTTTGGCCCACCCAAATTGTCTGTTATGTCAAAACTCGTATACCTCTCATGATCACAGAATGCAAGACGAGTATGCAATCGAAATCGAAATCGAAATCTAAAATTGGATAAGAAACTACATGTCTCTGCAGCTCAAAGACCTTGTAGAAGTTTCATCAGTGCTGAGTGAATGAAATCCCACCCTGTGCCGCCTTGCCTGTGATTGATGAAGACACGACTTGCTGTCAATACATTTAATATTTGCCAATATTGGCTGTAGGGTATACTGTTATTAATACGATATAGCTTTGACATACACTCAACAGCGGGAGAATTAACTCAATTAAGAGTACTTCTCGGATTGGCAACCGTAGGTTTGAAATATGAAAGAAAGTGAAAAAAGTTGGTCGCTATATCGGGAATATTTGTAAGGTTTGACTAATTCGCTTTTATCATGCGACCCGCTAAAAAGATTTTAGAACGAGGCTCGGTGTGCATCTACCGAGATATCGATGCATTGCTGGGTCCCGATGTGCCAAAGCGATTCGCGATATGATGAACACCAGAAACTGTCGTTTCACATCCCAATATATCACGCCACACGGCAGCGATGGATAGTCAAGATACGCCGTGATGAATGACCGCTGTTCAAGGTAAGCTGACTAAATGCAATATTTATAACCCGTTGTTACAAGTAAATATATCTAGGGTTACTTACTGCTACGATATGATCAATAGTATTATTAAATATTAAAATTTGTGAGCGTTTTAGACTAAAATATATACTCGTCAATACTGATGTCAACGATAATGTAATTATAATCAAAATTACTCTCAGATTACAATGTGCAGCCTTTAGATAGTCAGGTTCATATCTACGGGTATTTTTATGTTTAATGTTTATATAGCTTTTAATATTGCGTTTCCGTGTCTGTAATGTGCGTATATGCGTAGAGTATGTTTAGGCAATTGATAGCTAATGGAACAGTAAAACGAACGTAAAACTTAACATCAATATTTGTACAGATAACCAGAGGTTCATTTGTAGTATTTGTAGTCTTTGATAAAATATTATATATCATTTTATTATTATTATTCAGTCTTTGATAAAATATTATATCTTCTATCTATCTATATATAATAATTTATTATAATTATGCAAAGTCTTCGATAAAATGTGTGTGTATATATATATATATATAAACACACACAGTAATCACTCTCAGGTCATATATAAATATCACAGTTTGAGTAGAATACAATCATTTTGGCTAGCGCTTTCGGCACATACCTACATGCAGGTATATGCTTCTTCAGGCCAATAAACAAGAGATTTGTATGTGTATGTATGAACAAAATAATAATGAGATATCTTCTTTAGAATAGGCCTTTCACCTGCTCCTCACTCTAACAAGCTCAGAAAGTCATGAGTTAACTTTACATGTAGCATCAAATACTGAATGGACAATCAAGGAATTCTACCCTATTCTTTAATGTCAACCTTCCATGTTCAAAGTAATAATCATGTCGTGAGCGACACTAGAGAGAAGTCATTTCTTTCCATAAAATATAATTAATTGAAGCGTTGTAAATTATCTACTTGAACGTTTCTCACTATATAAGAATTATATACTATATAGTTATAATATACTATATTATTAAATTATAATTATATTATCTTGCAGCAGTTAAATTTGATAACGAAACACATAATTCCCTTTATCTAATGGAAAGTTAAATATGGATATTATTTACACTATGTGCATACATATAAAACTTTTTATAAAAATGTTACCAAAATACCTTGAAATAACCATTAATAACTGACCTGCACGTATTCCTACGCGTAACTTTAACATGTCGATTCAAACGTTGATGTTTTCTTCCTATAGAGAGGTATGTAAGCTTGATATTAGATAACAAAGATATTATTAACCTCGTGTCGTTAGATATCGTCTATATCCTGCATTTAGGGAGAAACTCTATGTATTAGATTCGCTGAAGTTCGTCTAATAGAAATATTATCCCAAAGTGCAAGATATAAACGATATCTAAAGACACGAGGTTAATAATCTCTATTTGGCATGTACATAGTAGAAACGTGAAATTTAAACAAAGTAATGTGTGTGTGTATTGTTAGTGGTCAGTGTGTGTGTGTGTGTGTGTGTGTACGTACGTGCGCGCGTGTTTGTGAGTGTGTGGTATGCACGTGTGTGTTCCGTCACTGGAACATTCATTCTTATACAGGCGCCGGGAACAGTACAACAACTGATAAGGGTAGAAGGTATGCTCGTTGTATTTGCGTAAATAATGTACACTAGAAAATATCACAGAAATATACCAGGGTCGCATCTGTATACCAAGTAGCATGGTATATAACATTACGAGAACAAAACATGCTATAAATATATACACACACCCCAACAAATATCATCTTGTTATCGATAGCAAACGATCGATATTTCTCAGCATTTCACTGATTTGAAATACATACCGTATGTATAATGTGAAATTTGAGTTATCACAGTTATGAGGCTACTTTCAATAGGATCTGATGTTGCCAAACTCATGAAAACGTAGACAACTTATAGACTACAACTAACGGCTAACGTAATTCCACTATCTACCCCTATTTCATAGACCAATCGCAGAACTACGAGAGTCGTAACTCCTATACGCTAACAGAGTTCCCAGTCTCGTACGTAGCTCTACGATCGTTCTGTGGAACGGTGACCTCGGCATTTGAGATATCGGATGAGGCTGCTCCGTGCAATATAATGTATAATAACATGCAAGTCAGTGTTAACTTTAAAAGGGGCCAACACGCACAACTGACAATTACTGGCATGATGCAAGTCGGTGTGGTTGGCTTGTATACCGTAGATGCTGTCCAAGTCTTAACTGCAGAGATAGTCTGCCAACTACATGTATTAACATTTCTCGAAATAGACTTGCTTACATTAGTATATCAGTTAAAGGAATGAATGAATTAGTGCTTTACGTAGAAGCGGGAATATTTCACCCATACGCGACATCAGTTAAAGGACGATGACCATCAACTCCAGAGGGACAATACATTGACACCTATTGTGTGTTTTGCACAATTGATGTGAAATAGTTGGCACTAAGAGATGTATAAAATATGTAATACAAAAATGTACAATATAATATAAAGTGTGTAATCATCTAAGCTTCTACTTGAAGGTCTGATGGTTTGACTTTGTCAGCCACGTGACAAACATAGCCATTTGTACCACAGCGTTTCTTGTACACAAATAAATACATCAAATATATCATTACGACGTTTGTCTTTTGTGTATAGGCTATGAAAGTAAAGTAATATGAACAGGTATTTTCTCAAATAGTTAATACACACAGAGTTCTAATGAACGTACACAGCCAGTTGTAATTTTCAAATGCACCACCACATGTTAATAGTATTGTATTTCATTATAGATAGGTTGCTCTGAAAATGTAGCAAATTGTTTAAAATCTTAATAGTTAAGCTATCACAAGCTTTCAGTATCCCGGCCTAGTGGTAATACCAGTCAGACAACCACATTTTTATTAGCCACGTGGTTAATATCCTATAAACAAGCAAGGCAATAATAATGCAGGTGACAGCTTTGTATTCAGGTACAAATTATATCTTGAAACAGGAATGTTCTGGATATCATGTTTGTGTGCTTAACACGTGGACAAGCTTTGTGGACACAAATGATGAACACAGAGGGTCTGATCCCTATGTGTATATACAGTCACTATAAATATTATCACAGTACCATAACGTAGACCGCTGGTAGTGTTTCTGTTCCTGAAGGCACAGTACCATGAACATCCGCCCGGACATCCCACCCCCACCCACCCCCACCCCCCGGTTTCACTCAATATGATGATTAAAAATAGTTCAGCATCGACATTTCCCCGCTTTCATTCAATATTCATTAAAAACAAATCCTTCTATTTATTTCAAATATCTTAGTTAAATATACAAATTGTTCAGCATCGACATTTCCCCCGCTTTCATTCTATATTCATAAAATAAAATAAATCCTTCCATTTATTTCAAATATATTAGTATAAATGTTATGATGTTTAAATGGAAGCATGTCAGGCAGTTTACTAACAATCACATGCACTCTCGTCTTGGTATAGAAGCCCGTGCTCACTTGGTAAAATAGACATCTTATTGTAAATTAATGTATTGTATATATTATTAGAGGATCTCATATGAGTGCTCATGATTGTATTACTTAATGTATTAAATGAGTTGGCAAACTGATATTATGCGAGGCTCTGCCTGTATCTAGTATATGAACACGAATACGAGATTTTATTTATCACTTAACTGTAAAAACACAATATCGATTGTCAGTAACAAACACTACATATGCAAATATCGTGGGAACTGTGTTAAAGCACGCAAACAAAATATAGCTCCAAATGTGTAATTAATAAAAGTGTTTGCATATTTAATTAAAGAAATCTTTTAACTTGTATTCGACAAATAAAATCCCAAGAAAAGCTCTGAAAGCTGTCCAAAAATATGTTGACATTGTGTAGGAATACAATTATGTAATCTGATAATATTGTGATTAGTCCATTGTGTTATTTCACTAGTGAATATATTTGTATTTATAGCATGGGTTTATTTCACTCCCAACTATGTAATATACAATGTATTTTATATTGTAACATATTTGTCTGTCGGACTGTCTGTCTGTCTATCTGTCTGTATTCACAGTACCGTACATTGGAAGAGAGCACGGATAGTTGTCTGTCACTGATTGCAAGGAATGCGTTTCTTAATCAACACTCAGATGTACTCATGCTATCACTCTATCACATTTAACGTAACACACTTGCTGATCTATTGATGAAATCTTCAACAATGAAGTATGAAGCTGATTGGGTTCTAATGGACCAATTGCAGGTATGTATAGGCACTGATCATATAACATACACTAGTGTGCGACACTCACTAGCACCAAATAGGGTACAATATATCCTTATTATTCCAATGGACGTCCAGGAAATACATTCAGATCCACTCGGCAATCCTCTGGCTACTTCCGAACGTCAGATTATATACCAAGGGGAAGTATCTCGATGTTGTTCCGAGCCATTCAGATTAATTCGCAATATATCATTTATAAAATATAGCATTTATACATGCAGCGTGATATCGTAGAATATTTAGGCACTGTCCTGCGGTGTCGGCGTGCCATTGATCAACTGGTTTGACCTTGGTCGCGTGTCACTGACGTTCCAGTATACCGGTACCTCCCAGTAAAACGTTCGCTATACATGTTACCAAGCATCGCAATATGTGGACGTAACAATAGCCAGTGGTGGCCATTAGTACACACATCTTGGCGTGATGTAACTTTGCGGTCTTCTACACTAGATATGGTCAGAAGTTCCCAATGCATAGCACAAACTCAGTAGCCACCTGTAGAGATGTCCATGCTATTATGCCAGTCTCTTATAACAGAGAAGGTGAAGTGGGCGAAGTGGCAGTAATATGTTTGTCTTTCTGGTCTCGTGTTGTCTTTAGTTCTCCACAGCTGGTCCGAAACTAAAGGTAATATATTTCCGCAGTGAATCGGGCGTTATGTCACACACATCACGGAGTGATGATATTTCTCCGACACAAGTAAAATGTTTTGAATCGTAGAGAAGGATTCAGGCATCTGTCTCCCTCGATATCAACTTCTTCATACGGATTGTTGGCCTGGTGATGGAAATGAAGTATATTATTGTTCATATCATTTAACTTTCTGTACGACAATTAACGGAACATGTCATCTTACCAGTACAATTTCCATCGATCATCCGTTATACCATTCTATAACCCGCATAAATTATGCGATGATGTACACATACTTATACTGTATATAAAAATACCATCGATATCATTACAGTTATTCTTAGGCAATGGGCGTACCTGAATTTGTATTGTAGCTATCTTATATACTGGGCAATTCGCAGTTTAGATAACAAAAACAAATAAAAATAGCTTATACCTTATCACGGATATAGGCCTCCGTTCCGGTTGTCTGAAAAATAAAGAAATGTTTGAAAAGGCCTGAACGTGAGCACGTTAATCTTTGGATGGAACACAACATATAATTTTAGCGGTTTTCGCTATGATAAATAGCCCACTTCAGAAACATGACAGCATAGTATGTTGAAAACACAGTATGCTGAATGACACATCGTGTCTAGCGTTCAGACTTCATTAATGAGTTCATTGAGACAAATCAACTTACTCGGATTTCTTTCCTCTGATAATGACTTCTGTTGGACGTAATGCTAAATGGATTTCTCCCATGGAACGCTCAAAGTCTCCCATAGATTCTATCTCCGTCTCGAAATCATCCTCAATAAAAATATCCTGGTCCTCTAAGCCTTCGTCATCCTCAACTCTGAGCTGAGATACGAGTTCTGGTCTGTTCACCGCCTTGAACAAGTCCGTCCTACTTCGCGCTTTTACTAGGTTGTCTACCAATGTCTGAGTCCGAATGCTGTCGCCATTATCACGCTCTCCCACTTTCTCGGCGCTGTTACGAGATCTCAGCGAAGCGTCAGATGCTGTTCGCCTGACTGTCAGATGGTTTCCGTATCTCACAGATCCGTCTGAAATCAGAAAGAAACTATTGATAATTCAGACCGTCAGACATATTACAAGTAAATACTTACATCAAATTATCTACCTTGAAGTTTGAAAACCCAGATGAAGACTGTTATTTTCACCCTAGCATGTGACTATGCAATGTGATATGCGTACAGAGCACTGCTTTTGTAAATGATGCGTTAAATAAATGCAATTATCATCATCATCATCATTACTAAACTATTTCGATCAAGTAAGTTAGACATTGACATTTCGTACCCGTAACATTGGACGAAAATTGACGTATTTATATTTTAATGATCTTGCGTAATAGTAGAACCTTTTGAAATTGCATATATCTTGTCAAGATTACTTAATATCTCACAGTTTTACTATGCATAATTTCACAGTGGTTCTTGGGATTCAAAAATAAATATACAGGTAAACCCACCGAATCCATCAGTGGCGTCAGGAGACTTGGCGTTGGCCGACTGTCGCGCAGCTCTCACCCTCCTGCAACAGCAGCAGCAGTAATGGCAGAGTTGCACGAACCTCCAGATGAGGGTGAAGGGAGGGGGGACAGGCAGTCTGCTCTGGTAGTCCAGCGTCAGGCGAACACTCTGCCACGCCCAGATCTCGTCAGTCAGTTCGTGGATAGTCTGGAACGTGTAGCTGGAAGGAAGAAGGTCGACGTACAAATTTGAGATCGAGTCCACAATTAGCAGGTTATGGTTGTATATCAACATTAGTAAGTGAACAATGGCATTTTCTGTTATATTCTGTTATCAAGAAATATATGTTACGACACTTCATTATTGTCGAATCCACTGAGACTTATTATTTCTGTCTTACAAAACCACATACTACCCACTGTACGGTACTACCCCATGATAAACATACAGTCCGCAGTCGGATGTGATTCTAATGAGCCAATGAATAAAAGTGTTGGCAGAATCATAAGGCCGGCACCAAGAGCTCGCCGGAAGGACGCTGCTCACTTGAATCTGGCGATGAGGATGTTGAGAAGGAGAACGTTGGTGATAAGGATGTAGAGCGCCATCAGGAAAGGAACGGCGTACTTGGACATAGTAGACGGGCACCGGGGTAACGTCGAGTTCTTGGGGCCCAAGAATGGGTCCCACATCTCACAATCAGGGGGAGTCGCTGGCGAACAAGAAACCACAGTATAACCCACAGTGCAAAGACTGGGTGCATAAATGGAAATTGTTAACACCTTTAACTTAAACTTTGTTGTTGGGGATGGTGCTTAACCTTTGAATTAAAATAATTACGAGTATGAATCACGTTGTTCATGGATTGGAACAAGCTGTCTGATACATGTCACAGTAGTTCTAGCCCATGGTGTATCCAAGCTCAGCTCCCTAGGCATATGGCTCCATTAAGAAGTCAACGACTTAAGAACAAAAACGGAATGTGTATTGTATCTATATACCCATTCGTACCTTCGATTTCGTCCAAGAAGAACTCTCCAAATATTGAGAAAAAGGCCTTTTTAGGTATGAACAGGACGAATCTGACTGTCCATGGTGCATTGGGATAGAGGATGGCCTCGGAGGCCACGGCGAAGGAAATGATCGACACCAACAGGACCACGAGGAAAGGCACGAGATCCATCATCTGAGGAAACAACAGTCGCTTGTGGGTATGTCTGAATGTACATCCATTTTACTTTAACATAACGGCATGCTGCCCCACCATCCAACCCCTAAAGAACACTAACAAAAACAAAACATATTCTGTTTTCTCAAAACCTTTCAAACCAGATTTAGTAATGTATGTTACTTGTAGACAATGCAGTATTCCATCTTCAAAGCAAGAAATCAGAGAGAAAATCCCGATAGCCAAAAGCTTACCATCTTCCATATCATAACCAACATGGGTCCAATCCTCTTGGAGATGGTGAATATGTACAGGAGACGCCAGGAGAAGCAGATGAAGTCGATACTGAGGATGAGGCGCCCGGTTTCGTGCGGCTTGAAGACAGGAATAAGCCTGAGGGAGAATCCGAGCAGGAAGCCGAACAGAGACACAGTGTCCAAGATGTTCCACTTGTCTGTGTAGAAGTTCCTGAGGTAGTCCATTGTGCTGGGATTGTCTATGTTCATGGCGGTGATGCTGGTAACAAGCTGTGGACATAAATAAATAATTCTTTGAGACCCCAGAAGAAGACAAAATGTGCATTGTATCTAATATATTAAAAACAACTTATTAATTATAAATGTGTTTATAACACGCAGAGTTTTACACGGAGGAAATAATGAAATGAATTGGATTAGATTGCTAAGAGAACTGGTAATGAGATTAACTGACAAGATTAGCGACAGCCTGATATCGGACATTCGTCGTGTAGTATAAATATTATTTGTCTTGAGGAAGATAGTGTATTTGATGTCCGACTGAAATAAAATGATGTCCGTCATATATTGTTGAATCAGTTTCACATTACGTAATTGTGCACGAAATTAGGGTACATTGGTCGATTTGGTCTGACATTTCTGCGCTTGTTTAATGTACATCAATTAAATGCGACCATACGCCCGATCGCAATGTTCTCATTAATATCCTACTTGCATTAATTTCATGATTTACAGTATCCATCCTTACCTTCAATTTCGTCCAAGAAACATATTCTCCAATTATTGAGAGTAGGCCTACTTTGACAGTTCTTTGTATCTGCAAACTCATTGCTAAATAGATCATCTCCGTATGCTTCCAGAATGAATTGCAATTAAAGAATGACAGACCCCAGTGTTTGTTTTGAAAGCGGCTACAACAGGACATGTGGTGTATTCAATTCACTAATAATCCATGCATACCTGGTAGGCCTTCTCTACGGCAAAAGACAAAATCCACAAGAGAAGAATGCCATCCAGTGGTGAGAAGTAGTCTTGGTGGACGCGAGTCATCAAAGTAAGGGCAAATAGCAACAGGAATCCTGTATAGAACACCTGAGGTAAGAATGGGCATGTGAGTTAAAATAGTTACATATTACATTATGCATATCACACATAGATTTATGAGCCAAGCAAAAATTGATTATTATTTTACTAGCATTTAATATAATTCCATCAGAGAGCTGGGTATCAGTGTCATCGGAAGTTTATCATTCGTTGGTTCGTCATAAGCCGGTACTTGTAGGTTTACAACACTATACGCTACATGAGTTGCATGATTCATCTTCCATAAACTGAGAAACGACACTGAAAGCGATTCTAGAAACAAATTGAATCATAACCGTTTTCGTTAGTGCGTACATATGCCAGTTCATAATTATCGCCGTCGCTTACATATGTGAGTTCATAATTATCGCCGTCACTAACATATGCGAGTTCATAATTATCGCCGTCGCTTACATATGTGAGTTCATAATTATCGCTGTCGCTTACATATGGGAGTTCATAATTATCGCCGTCACTTACATATGTGAGTTCATAATTATCATGCGGGGGCGGGTGGTAGCGCAGTGGTAGAGCAGTTGGACTTCGGAGCCAAAGGTTCCAGGTTCAAATCCCGCCCCGG
>JAUTBT010066959.1:0-14114 GCA_032361225.1 Lepetodrilus schrolli
GATATCTACAGCATGACATCACAATGGTAGAACAATCAAATAAACAATCAAATAAACCAAGAATTGGGTCAAACGATGTCTACTGCTGTAGATATCGCTTGTTATTTGAAAGCGATATCTACTGCGAAACGGCGGTATTGGGTGATAAAGCTGTTTTGCAATCAGGATATAACTACTAGATATCGTTCTAAGCATTGTCTGTTCGTTCTACTATTGTGATGTCATCAGTCTGACGTCATACAACACTACCATGATGTCACAGATCAACTGCACTTATTTCAATGTTCCTTGCTTAGTAGTCTATTTTAAAATAAAGTAGCTCTATGCTATTTTATCATAAAATGACTGTTGCATGGAACATAATCCCATCCAGGTCGTTTGAAAAAAAAAAAGTAACGAGAATTATTGATTCGTGAACCTTATATTATAAATGTGTTACTTCTATCAACTCATGTTGATATATTTTGCATGAAAGGACAATCTGGGAAGATTCCCCATATATCTATACATACTTATTTCAATACAAGCCTACCAATGTTTAATCCAATGAAAATATCAGTAATGCTGGGAATAGTTTCTACCGGGATCAGACAAGGCTACTCATAGGACCCATTATTTAGACTTCCTAAAACTAGGCCAACTACACTCGCCTACACTTTCCAAGAAATCGTTCTATAAATTATATTATTTGTATAGAGAGCCAGCATTATTCTAGTCTGGGGGTGGGCACCCTTCTGTTGTTGTGAGAACGTGTGTGCCAGTGGATGGGTGGGCCGCCTACGTGATTACTTTCCACAATCTGTTATATGTCTTTGTACTACTTTTCTTATCTTTACTTGAAGATAAAACCAAATTTGAATAAAATTTATTAATACTGAGCGTGTACTAAAGCCAACAGTTTGTTTTCTGCATCTCATAGTATAAATATGCAGCTTACTGGATTACGGATTATTGTGTTAGCATGTGCTCCACGTATAGTTAGTTCCACACGAATTATCACAATGCAGTCATGTCAGCTTCTACATAGGTCATGTAAAAAGAGCTGCTCTCATATCTATACAATATATGAACAACTACCCCGTATAGCTATAGGTTATGTGAATAGTAGCACTCATATCTCAATTTTAATTTCACTCCAAATTCGTCACATACGCACACACACGCACACACAGACACATGCACGCACACACAATACACACATACATACAAGCCCCCCCCCCCCCACACACACACACTTCTACTGACATTGTTCACCATGGTATGGCAATGGCATCTTGACATCGGTTACACTACACAACCACAGAACTTGAATTAAAAAACCACAGTAACAGGATGTCCGGACTGATGTACGACTATTCTGATGTAGGATTATCTTGAAGCTGTGACTATTTACGTATTAACCCTGCACGTCCCAGCACGTGAACAACACCAATGTAACCTAAGTTCTTCATCAAGTACATTTGTCCATAATTCGATCATGATAAGTATAATGATCGATGCAATGATACGATGTTCACGCATAACGATTACTTCACAACGTGACCATGAATGAAAAGTAAAACCCCATGTTAATCTCTGACTGGGATTAGTGTCCTCCATTATGTTCTACATAACAGATAAGCACCTGGAAGATCACCTGCAATTCGCAGTGACGGTCCTCAACTGAGTCTGTTTCCCTTGCATTCAATCACAGTCAGCCAGATGATATTTATAGTTTGTATAGGTCTGCTTGCTGCATGTAAGTAAAGTACATACCAGTTCTATCTGTAGGCTTACAATGAGACGTTGGCTAACGTCACTAGAGTAGATGCCTACTAAATATTCCTGGTTGCCTATAGCTAGCTAGCTATGCTGAAATACCTTCCTGATCGTTTCAATTTGTTTTAGATTTGATATACGCAATCCTGCCCAAACCTGTATTCGCATATAACTATATATATAGAGAATGCTGCAAGTGTGTTTCTATCATCTGCGCATGTCTGTATGGGGGACGGGTGGTAGCTGAGTGGTAGAGGGTCGGACATCGCAGTCAAAAGTCCGGAGTTCGAATCCGGGTTTAATGTTCGCGGACGTTACATTTCCAACGCGATCATGATTCTGTATTGTTGCAGTGTAGTTATTATCCATTGTTCGTCAGTATCATCTGCACGCAGTCAAGAGTCCGGAGTTCGAATCCGGGTTTAATGTTCGCGGACGTTACATTTCCGACGCGATCATGATTCTGTATTGTTGCAGTGTAGTTATTATCCATTGTTCGTCGGTATCATCTGCATGCTAATACCGGGTTTGCTACAAAGCACAATACTACCACATGTGCAGGTCAGATTGCCTCCAGCCTTCATACTATTTGAAACAGCTCTGAACCCAATTTAAACATAAACACATGTCTACATCTATATATGTCTCTGTATATCTGTTTGTTTGTCTTTATTTTATGTATATACGCACAGGTTTGTTCGGACTAGCGTGTGTTCGTGTGTGTGTATGTGTGTTTATCAATGATGCTGATAATGAAATAGTGTTATAACATATACGTTAACTGTTGACTATATCCTCTTCAGACGAAGTGTCCGGCGAGCGTAGTCCCCGGGTGATCAATGGCCAGCCCACGGCTCCGGGTGACCACCCTTATTTGGTCTTCCTCCGGCTCCACAATGCAGGGACGTGGTACTTCATCTGTGGAGGAACTCTCATCGCTCCTGACAAAGTCGTCATAGCCGCACACTGCATCACTCGAGAGTGTGTTCACTATGTGCTTCTTAGTCATTGTAAAAGACGTTTCGTGACATTTTTGTTCGAAGTTTTAAACGTGATTTTTTTAGCACATTTTAATGAGTTTACATTTTTTATTTTAGTTGAAGTGTAAGATTTTCAAAACAATAGAAAATCATATTTAAGAAATCGATAAACATGTCAATACAATATCTGAGAAAGATTAGTATACATCCTCTGTGTATTGTTTTCCGCCAGCATTTTAGTATTCACGACCTTCTGCTTGTAGTAGGACTACGACCCTCTAGTGGCAGTGTAAGACTATGATGAGCCAATGGTTAAAACCATTCAGTGGCTCCACCTATAAGAAAACACTACGTCCTCGTCAGAATGAACACTATATATGAACACCATTATTGCACGTCCCACACTGCAACAACATAACACCAACCATTGAATCTTTGACCATTTTAATAATGACGTCAACGTTGACAAACCACTTGGTTGTTCTCAAGGTCACACAGATAAGCGTTGTGTTTCAGTACAACCGACCTAGATGTGGTATTGGGAGATTACCACGTACTGGTCAATGAAACCACAGAACAGTTCATACCTGTCGCCAGCTATGTGATTGTGAGTATACACTGTATGCTATTGTGAATATACACTGTAGCCATGTGTAGCTATGTTATTCTGAGTATACACTGTAGCTATGTCTAGCTATGTTATTCTGAGTATACACTGTAGCTATGTCCAGCTATGTTATTCTGAGTATACATTGTAGCCATGTCTAGTTATGTTATTGTGAATACGGTATGCACTGTAGCCATGTCCAGCTGTGTTATTGTGAGTATACACTGTAGCTATGTCAAGCTATGTTATTCTGAGTATACACTGTAGCCATGTCCAACTGTTATGTTATTCTAAGTATACACTGTAGCCATGCCCAGCTATGTTATTGTGAATATATACTGTAGCCATGTCCAGCTATGTTATTCTGAGTATACACTGTAGCCATGTCCAGCTATGTTATTGTATGTATACACTGTAGCCATGTCCAGCTGTGTTATTGTGAATATACACTGTAGCCAATTCCAACAGTTATGTTATTCTAAGTATACACTGTAGCCATGTCCAGCTGTGTTATTGTAAGTATACACTGTAGCCATGTCCAACAGTTATGTTATTCTAAGTATACACTGTAGCCATGTCCAGCTATGTTATTCTGAGTATACACTGTAGCCATGTCCAACAGTTATGTTATTCTAAGTATACACTGTAGCCATGTCCAGCTGTGTTATTGTGAATGTTTATACTAATAACATAGCCCCCTCAGGTGAGTGTGCGTGATATTATTAACTCTCTCCAAGCCCCAAATAGCAGTGCCTTTAACTAATCCAGCAGGGAGAGGGTTACATTCTAAAACACTAGCTCTAACATCGAACTGAATCTTTCACCGTCAACATATTTTTAAACAAGAATCTCCTTTATATTATTAGATATTGTTTACAACACTTAAAAATATTGCGGACATTATTGTTATAAACTATTTATCACCTTAACGAATACATTATTGTAGACTATGTTAATCCGCCCTACAGTGCCGGCAAACATAACACTATCATGAAGACCCACACATCTGTGAAGGCAAGCCCTACAATGTATTTATCCTATCCTTTCTGGCAGCATCCCGACTATAATGGTGACGCCGCGGGTTTTCCTCACGACATCGCCGTCATCACATTAGCCCACGACGCCGAGCTGAACAACTTCACTTCGGTGATGTCCATGGCGGCCCCTGGACAGAAGTTCTCCGGAACTGATTGTACAGTGAGCGGCTGGGGCAGTACCTCTGGTGAATACTATATGTGAAATATCCCAGTGTATTAACTGGGCGTGTTGAAATAATAGTATCCAAATAATTATTAGCTTCTTGGGTAACATATATCAAGTAGTTGGCGTTGAAATATACGCTTATTATGTGTGTGTGTGTCTCAATCTGTATATTTGTGAAAGAAATATCCTTCATGTTACATGCTAATATTAACGTACTAAGATGCATGTTTCAAATAGGTATGAATAGCGCATATCCATAGTTTGTGCTGTTATTAGTTATCTACTGGTTCCGACGGATGTACGCTCTCCGAAAATCTTAAATATAGGCCTGCGCATAATGAAATACGATTTCATCATCATTTTTAGCACATGTCTAGTGGAGTGGCATGCTCTCAAAAATATAAAAATGTCGGCATAACAAATTACGATTTCCTGGTATCTATAGATACACACAATGTTATCTAATGTGTTCTGGGGTGTATGTTTCCCGGATTTTGGAAATGGGGGTATTATAAAATGTGATTTTCTGGCATCGGTAAAGATATTGACAGATTTTAGAACTTCAGTTTCAGCACCGGAAAATTTGGAAAAATAAGCATAATATAATACGATTTCCTGGTGTCTACAGAACAAAACATTAACATTTTTCATACCCTTTTTCCAGTGGGGTTTTGGTGGCATGCTCCCGAAAATTTTAAAATGTAGGCATAACAAAGTACAATTTCCTGATATCAATAGCAATGAATTGTGGTCTGGGGATGTGCAAAAAAACATTTAAGCTAGCTACGATATACTAGGGGTTGGAGGCGGCTTCCAGAAATCAGTACTCGTCTTCGCCAGTTAATGATTTGAGTAGTTAGAATGTCTAACTCGCATCCAGCCAATTTACAAGATCCTGTATGATTGGCGCCCAACATGGGGTTGCAGTTCGTTATGCATGCAGTTAATTGTATTAGCAGTTCTAATAAATGTGTTTCTTTGAATACGAAGGTGACATAACCCTGGCAGACACACCCACCTCTGCGACCTTCCCGACAATAACTAATAACGTCTGTCACGACCTCTGGGCACCAAGAGGACAGCCAATCGGAGACGGGCACATCTGCATGATGGGTCTTCGAGCGGAAGCTACATGTCACGTGGGTACCTGGCGTGCACGGTGATGGCTTTTAGAACCACATCAACTTAATCGCGTTTAACATCAGTGTTGTCATGTACGTCGCGGAATAAACATACATACATGTATATAAACGGGCAACGGTGGACTGCATTCTCTCATGGCTGCTAAGTACAGGTCATAAAGACGTCAACACTATCTGTAGCTAGGATCTTAAATTTCAAGACGTCATTATTTTATTAGTCTCAGTTCATGATATCCTATGATATATATTATGTTTAGCAACGGGTGTATATACTGTCTATCTAAACTTTAATTTAAAAAGTGTATATCGATGGCTAGATTAGAGTTTAAGAACAGAATGAAGACTCCCGCGTCAGTTCACCATCCATGAAGATCTATTGGATATAGAGTGTATAGGTTAAAAAGTGCTAATGTACTGGAATTTGTCGTTACGAAAATGTGTGAATTACTGGCCAATGATAGGTTATAGATGGTAATTCCACTTTATTTACTGGCCAGTGATTGGTTATAGATGGTAATTCCATTTTATTTACTGGCCAGTGATTGGATATATATGGTAATTCCACTTTATTTGATAAATACAACCTCTAGCATTTCAAATAAATCCAGTTTTATTCCCAAGAGTGCTAATCTTACATTTGTAAGGCTACGAGTCGAATGACAGCTTGGTTAATTTAATTGGGCAGATTCTGTGCAGATCTATAGTGACGTCAGATCACTTCCTGTCTGTTAATTTTGAACCGATGAATTTATTTACTTTTCTTGATTTCTATTTTACTGACAAAGTAAACTTGCAATAAGGTATGTTTGCTGGTATTTGACTCACCGGTTCAATAGTTAAAGGAGACTCCTTCTAAAATATGATAATTAAATATGTTATTATATGGTTAAATACAAGCATTTCCATTTAAACAAAAATAAAAATAAATCATCTTAATTAGTAAGTTATAGCGACAATACTATCCCTAAAAAATATGTTCTAATTTATGCATATTTGGAGCCTCGTTGTGAAATCCGAATCGTGTGACGTCAGTAAGGATAGACGTCAAACATATTGCTATGTAATCATAGAAGACAGCGGTTAGCGATATGGTTTATTGTGTTGCACGGGGTTGCAAACGTGCTTCAAATAAGACATCAGGCATACATTACTTCACGTTCCAAAATTACATCACCAGAAGGAAGCAATGGATCAACTGATGTCGGCGTGGCGAGCAAGGATGGAACCCAAGAATATTCACGCTCTCCTGTGCTCGCTCCATTTCGGAAGGTCTGCTGTCGACGAGGACAAAGAACAACAAAGACTGTTACTGTTAGGATACGAAAATCCAAGGATTAAACTAAAGAAATGTGCATTTCCAACGGTCATTCAAGAAATTAGGACGTTCACTTCCAACGATAGGCGCAACCTGTAGTATCCGCGGGACTACGTTACATCTTTCCAGTCATCGCTCTAGTCGTTATTTCGGTATGTTTCTGTATTAGTTTAGTGATTATAAACGATGTTTGAAACTAGCAAATAAATGGCAACACGTATAGTTCAATGCAGACTAAAATAGTCGACGTATTTTAGGATAAAATGACTAGAACGTACGGTATTCGATCGGGATGTTATGTTATGTTCATGGCGCGGCCAGTCATGGATTCACGCTCGTTCTTCATTTAATTTTTACTGTCAGCAATTACATTGTGGGAATATTACCACGTCGTGGTTTGGGATTCATTATTAAAGACAGGACAAAGGTCAGTAAAAGATATTTCAACCGTGATGCACTCGACAACACGGCAGAGTTGTCAACAATGGCTGCAGTGCATCTCGGTTTTGTTGTGGTGCATCTCGGCATATTTTCATTATTCTAATTATTATTATTATTATTACTATATTATTAGAACTAATCAACCTTGGTTCACTGTCGATACGCTAGTAATGTTAGCCAAACAAAATATATTATTAATTTATTTTCAGCTAGTAAATAATCTGTTCAATGCATAAGTTAAGGAAGTACATGATTTTCACTATTTCACATTTGTTAGTTATTGTATCGCTCAGGCTATGATAGACAAGCAGTACTCTCCTCTGATTGGTTGAAAGTTGGCCTAAGCCACTGCCTACTAGATGATAGACTGAACAGGTCTTATCAAAATAGCACATCGTTGAATGTGTAATCGTGTAATACTGAGTAATTACCGCAAAAATTGTCATCATAATTGTTTTATTTGGTTGGAAAATTAAAGCCTAGATGTCTGTGGATTCATGAAACGTTTCTTGGCAATTTTAACGATTTTTAATGATTTTTTATTTACTTAAAAAAAGGTAATCACGTGATTACGCCTCTACTGATTAAATGTCGGCAGTTTCCGAGTTATTTTTTGGCTAATAAACTTACTAATTAAGATGGATATTAAAATTTAGTTTAAATGGAAATGCTTGTATTTAACCATATAATAACATTAAATGATCATATTTTGGAAGGTGTCTCCTTTAAATATGTTAACACTTTCGCTTATGGGAATTTAGTTGGTGGTTCATAACCTATTGTACTTCCCAGATTAATGTTCCAAATAACTACAAGAGTCGTAATTACTAATTCGCTACAATCGTTCTGTAGAAGCTGCATGATATCTCTGTTGCTGTAATAACGACTCACGTGACTGTTCCAGTATGACAATGGCGGCCCTATGGTCTGCGGCGGAGTTTTGGCGGGAATCATCTCGTGGGGGGACAGTAAGTGTGACGGAAGAATGCCCGCCGTGATGACCAGGGTCAGTTACTACAGAGACTGGATACACGCCCACTGACACGGAGGAGGAATTTGGTCCTGTCACAGAAATAAACAACCATATTTGTACACGTGTTACATGTATTCTTTGTTGTTGGAATACATCCTCGTAATGCGGGCTCTTCAATAAATATATGTATACTATAGCAATTTAAAGTGATTTCCTCCAACGCATTGGATTCATATTTACTGAAATGGCAAAAGTGTTTCGCCGCAAGCATCATATTATTGTGTCATACCCTTTGAAATATTATTTATTTGGCAATATTGGTTACGCTTGTGGATTGATAAACCGAACATGTATGTGCATTTGAATACTTTGTATATAATATAACTACATTATTATAACTACATAAATTAATTTATTCTCCATAAATACAAACAATGTTTACGTCAATACTTCCGGTAATTGATCGTACTTATACTTGATAAAGGTTACTAAGTCTACTGCACATACAATTATGCATGCTGTGTTTAAAAACTGCGCCAGTTCGATAGATCAATAGCCATCAACCTCGATAAATGTAATATTATGTTTGAATGGCGGGTGGTGTGGGATGGGAATATGCTGCACATGGAAAGGAATGGACAGATGGAACAATGATGGCCATTTTGGTCATTGACGTAGAGTGGAAATAAAATAAACTTACATACATCTATTACTGACTCTGTTATCTAACTTTGTGGATCAAGTGGAAATGTTTGTGTTTTTGTCTGTTCTATTATAGCTAAGATTAACTATTTGGATACAGAAGGACTATTGCCATTTTTACACTCACACCAGACAACACTCACACCAGACAAAGGTCACACCAGACAAAGTTCACACCAGACAACACTCACACCAGACAAAACTCACACCAGACAAAACTCACACCAGACAACACTCACACCAGACAACACTCATACCAGACAACACTTGCACCAGTCAACACACACACATACACACACACACACACACACATCAGACAACACTAACACCAGACAACACTCACACCAGTCAACACTCACACCAGACAACACTCGCACCAGTCAACACTCGCACCATACAACACTCGCACCAGACAACACACACACACACGCACGCACACACACACACACACACACACACCAGACAACACCATCCACACCAGACAACATTCACACCAGACAACACTCACACCAGACAACATTCACACCAGGCAAGACAACACTCACACCAAACAACACTCACACCAGACAACACTCACACCAGACAACATTCACACCAGACAACACACACACACACACACACACACCAGACAACACCATTCACACCAGACAACATTCACACCAGAAAAGACAAACCTGACACAAGACAACACTTACACCAGACAACACCACAACACATATTTCACACAGGGGTTCGGTGATAGAATAATGTAAAAAGTGTTTTTAAACTTTTAAAATATTATAGATATTCTAGATCTAAAAAAATAATCAGTAAGTAATTTATGTACCAAACATATTCAAATATATTTTTAAAAATAAAATAATAATTATATAAAGGAGACATGCTACCAGTCTAGGTCAGCCTCGCCTCGCAATCCAATATCTAAAACAAGGGAGGACACTTGATGGTCCCTTCAAAACATTGTTGTTTGCTAGACATCGTATTTTGAATGAACTGTTTCGCGTGCGCTGTCAGAATACAATGTTTAGCTTTCAATTTCCCGCAAGGCTGTTTAATATTTATGTTTAACCAACCAGAAAAGAGAACGTGCATTGAGTCCTTGAACTTCCGTCTACACAACTTGGATCATTTATTGAATTTTTTGGGAAATTTCAATAACTTCGTTCATGGTTATCAGAGATACGATTTAATTCAGAGGTATTATGGTAAGAACTGCTCCCACGGGGAGCAGAAAATGGTACAATTAAGACAACTACAGAGCTTGACAATAAAATAGATATGCACATTTAAAAGTTCAGTCGAGTGTTGAGGGACCATTAAGTGTCCTCCTTTGGCGAGGTTGACCTAGACTGGTAGCATGTCTCCTTTATATTATTAAAAGATTTTGTTTATATATATATTCTTTTTACATAAATTACTTTCTTCTTTTAATTTAGATCTAGAATATCTATAATATATTTTTTAATGTATTATTTCTTTTTACAATTCTATCACCGAACCCCTGTGATATTTCACATCACATAACCATACATTACATTGTATCTTTCATACTGCATCATACCAGCATTGATATATCTGGAAGCATGGAATAGTTCATGGTATTTCGCCTAGTAATCGGACGTTGTTGGTAGTTCACACTGTCGGAAGGTCAGTTTCTGACCACACCTCATGATCAACAACAAGTAGAATGCACTAGCCTTAATATAGCCCAAGGTGTGACATGTGTTAGCCTATAAAACCTGCACAGATAAGAAGCAAAGGCAGTGGAAGAGAACCTTTTGGTGGGTACACATTCATGTATTGCCGGCACGTACATTTTGGATTGTTAAAACTTCGACCGTAATTATAAATGTAGTTTATCATTTTAATTTACTTGGCGCTAGAATTGATGTTGTTCTAGAAAGAATGTGTTAATAATACCTTGGTATTGCGAAAACTATGAAAAGTTTATATAAATAAGCTTCGAGGGCCACCTTTTCCATTTGCAGAAATAAAGTGTCAATCCCAGTGATTTCAAATTAAAAAAACAACAACGTTCTGATAAAACAATGAAATCAATTCGATATCTGTTGCTATGACTTCGGTTTGGGGTTTGTGAAATATTGTACGTCTTGAACATTTTCTAACTAAATTATTAATGTTATTCTGTCGACTGCTATGCCTATTGTACACAGCTGAGTTTCAGACATCCTTGACGATACCATGTTTCAGAATGCATCGTATTGATGTAGTCACCCCGCTGTAGCCAGTATTCTGGACATGTCAATCAGTGTAGACGTTTACTTTCAGACTCTGAATCATGTCCCCTTATATTGTCGCCATTTGCATTTTGGCATCAGCACTCCGATGTGCATACGCATCCGACTGCGCATGCGCTACAGGAGATGTCCACGTCCGGACTGGCGTAGACACCAGCCATTCTGTTCTGGGTACACTGACTTCCGGTACCTGTATCCCATACCTGGGGGATCAGACTTCCGGTTGGGTTCACGTTCAGTTCCATGGCAGTGTAAGTCCATTTAACAGTTATACTATGTTTCAACATGTCATTATGTATCAATCCGATACATGAGAATAAATATTGTTTGAGACAAAACTAATTTTTTTAAATATTGACCGCGGAAAATTGATATACCTATACGGAGAATACAAATGACGTCAGTTAATCATATATAACAAAGAAATGGAAGAAATGCATTCTATGCATAGGCCTATTGCAAATATAGCCCATAATATACTTTTAAATTTAAGAACGGATGGATATCTGGTCACTACGTGAACATCCGGAGTTGCTCGGGCGGAAGTACAGGTATTTTATGTCAGCTTCAAAATAAAAGCTTAGAGTATGTTCTAATATTCTAAGATATTTAATACATTCTAAGTACAGAAAAAGGTCTGGGCATGTAAGCATTGTTAACAAGTTGACACCTTTTTTTTAAAGGTCGTAACAAGAACAACTCCATTTGGGGGGGAACATCAAAGTATAAACAATAAATATACAGCAATTCCTTCAATTAATTATTTCGTGTTGAAATCAACACACAAACAACTTTGTAGTCCATTGTATTCTAGGCACGTCAACTCACGGCAGTGGTGGTTGTCCACGTATTGTGACGCGCAGCCAATGGGGGGCCAGAGCGCCAAAGTCAGTCAGCCATCTTAGGAGTGCGGTCAAGTACGCCTTCATCCACCACGGCGAGAGTGGAGAGTGCCACTCCCAGGACGCGTGCTCAAGGACAGTCAGGAGCTACCAGAACTACCACATGACTCACAAAGGTCAGTCAGATATGTATGCATAGGAACTGACCAAGAAGTGTTAACTAGGTTAGTTTCCTGATCAGCTGAAAGTTGGTAGAAATTTATTTGACTGGATCAAGACGTCATCGCGATTCTGAGGTCTCCGCCGTAATATTTCACCAATATTGTAACAATGAACAGCGTTCCGAGCTGGTCATAGTGTCACGCAGTTATTTGTGGATATATTCCGTATTAATAAGTCGTCTGCTCATTCTAGCTATATAAATAATTACATACAAAGGAAACAATGCAGGCGGTGTTTTAGAACAGGAATTACATGTTCAATAAACCGATGGTGCCAGCGCAAGTACACGTATATCCGGCTAACGCATTATAACGTTAAATGTATTATCTTTTTAAATCACGCCAGGTTAACAAGTCCTGGACAAGTCTTTCCTGGACAAGTCATGTGAGGCCGGTGATTGACGGTGATGGTGATATGTTTCAGGCTGGAGTGACATTGCCTACAGCTTCCTGATTGGCGAGGACGGTAATGCTTATGAAGGCCGCGGCTGGGACAGAGTAGGAGCTCATACCAAGGGCTACAACAGTGTGGGCCTGGGTAAGAATGACGTCTTCCAAATGTGTGTAAAGTCCGCCCTTTCTTGGTATATCTCGAACATGTTGAGGGGCATTTAGTAGTCTCGTAGGTTGATGTGTCTATAGATCTAATACCAAAGAGGATTAACAGACTGCGGTTCTTGTTCATACAATAGAATCTTCCCTTGCCACTTATTTAATAGTAAACCCTATTTCCGGTCTTGGTTACGAAGGAATGTAACTATTCGCTGTTACCTCATGATTCAGATATCCGATTGATTCGCGATCCGACCATTTTGAGCCTGAAACGGGACCTTACGCACACATACCATGATACTTTCCTTTTCATCAATCAACGAGTAGTCTTTTAATTGATGATGAAATGTAAAGGATGAAGTGATATATTAGGTAAAGTGTTCAGGTGGTAACTATTTAAACTATTTATTTATTTCCCTTAGTCATCGGCCTCCACTGATTGCAGGTTTCTGTATGATCGGGAACTTCATGAAGCGCACCCCTAACGCAGCCGCCCTCAAAACCGTCAAGTCACTCATAGCTTGCGGACTCCAGATGGGCAAAATTCAGACGAATTATATCCTCCGTGGCCATCGTGACGTGGGGTCTACTGACTGCCCCGGCACCGCTATGTACAACCTCATTAGGACCTGGCCACACTATTAAATGTAAAGCCATATATGTATAAAATTATGGCTGTCGCTTCATGTTGATATTTCATTTATGCTCGAAAGCATGCTCCTAGAGCCCCTGTCTGTAAATCAGTGTGTTTGCCCTCTCAACGCCCTTTGGTGTCACAGGGGTTCTGATAGAATAGTAAAAAATAAAAAACATTAAAAAAATATTATAGATATTCTAGATCGAAAAAAATGCAAAGTATTGGTGTCTGCTAGACATCGTCTTTTGAATAAACTGTTTCGCGTGCGCTGTCAAAATACAATGTTTAGCTTTGAATTTCCCGCAAGACTATTTAATATATATTTTTTAACCAAGCAGAAGAGAGAACGTGCATTGAGTCTTTGAACTTCCGTTTACATAACTAGGATGCTTTATTGCATTTTTTTAAAATTTCAATAACTTCGTTCATGGTTATCAGAGATACGATTTAATTCAGAGGTATTTATGGTAAGAACTGCTCCAA
>JAUTBT010066970.1:0-14113 GCA_032361225.1 Lepetodrilus schrolli
GTGGTAATATCGGGGGTCAAGACCCCCCCCCCCCCCAGTTCAAACTCTGGCACAGTTAGAAGCACCACTGCATGAGGAGTGAAACCATTTGCCCCAAATATCCTTCTGACGACTTGTCCTCAATATGTGACGCAGGGTTCACACAGTAATCACTGTCCATGGTGCTCACACACACTACTGAGTTTTCTGTCTTACAATAGCCTCGTGGTCCCATAAAGAGTCTACCGGACACCTACTGTAGACAGTTGATAGTTTTGTCAGAGCTACAGCAGTGTCTTCGTTCAATAATATTGGGTGGCACTTAACTTATGATGAGGTGTATAAATGGTTATAAATGATTTATGTGTATACGACATTTATATACTTTGTGGGAATATAATGTAGTATATGCTTGCTTGTAGGTTGACTCAATGGTGTAATTTAACATGCTATCTAGTCCATGTCAAAGTTATTGGTGGCAATTATTTTAATATTTATTTTCGTTTTCATTTGAAAAAACCCCACTAAAAAACACAATAAATCATTAAATCGTTTTTTCTTAAAATTGCCTCCAAATTCTTCAACTAGGACTAGGTATTACCCAACTCTCTAGTCATGCAAATTTCACGTGGGTATATCATGATGTCAGATATGTAATTATGATCTCAGTATCTCGATGTTTCTGCATCTCAGTGTGTCATTTTCGCATCATCTCCATGTTTCAAATGATTCCCAGAACACTTTTAACACCTAGCAGAGAAACCAGACTGTTTTATTGGTGTTGGAGAACAATGCTTTGGTTTTAATGTTTGTATTATGTCTTGGTTCTGAAAAGACTTGGGGGTTAAATAAGGTAACACTTGGTAGATAGTTTTTGTAGGTTGTGGAATGTCAAATTTATAATTTATGATATACTTAACAGTGAAAGACTGAGATTTCTCACTCTGAGAACAGTGTTATAGTCACTGCAGTGGCAAGAACAACTTCCAGTACTACTGAAATCGCTATGGGGAGGGTGGTAGTGTAGTGGTAGAATGTGGTAGAGCCAAATGTTCCAGGTTCAAATCCCGCCCTGCGGGCCCGGCATCAATGTTCACAAAAGTTACCTTTCTGACACGATATTGATAGAATGCACTTTCTGTAGAGTGGCAATGCAGTTATCATCCTTGGTCTTGTCAGTACCAGATGATGCTCGCAGGTTTACTGCAACATTCAGTGCTACGGAGGTTGCGGGTTTCCTCCTGCCATAAACTGACAAGTGAAATAATCTTGAAAGTGACTTAGCACCCCAATAAAAAAATATTTAAAAAAAATAATGTACTACCTGTCGCGGAACACAACCCATTTATCCGGCTGGCAATTTGTACCCTGGTGGCAGAGTAAGTTGACTTCTTGTGTCTAATTTGAAATCAACCAATCAATACAAGCGTTAACATTCTTGGTTGCAGATTGTAACCTAATATTTGTGAGAGTTGATTGCCAACATGAAAACTCTTAGCTCTGAGAATATTTGCCTTCGTTTGTGGATCGGCAACTGTGTCGAACAAATTCTGCTCTCGACAGTGCTCGCTGCCATTGTTGTTGTCACTGACAAAGTAGGTGTAGCTTATACATGTTACGGCAAATCTGCTTGGACTATGAGTGCCGACAATAGCGTTTTCATCTCGCTGTGCCAGCAAATCTGACATTTGAAGGCAAGGGGTCTAACATAGGAGTTAGATAACGAGGCCATGGAAAGATGGGGCCGAGGAGGCGGAAGCCGAGGAGGGCTCATGACCAAAACGGTTGGGGTATTGACCGATACTTCGATACCCGTCTTCTGGTTGAGTACTACATTACATAAAATATAAATGTAAATTTTAAAATAGATATAAAATTTGAACAACAGTCTATAATATGTAAGTTATACTAGATCACCCACACTCCAGATCACTCCTTGGTAGCCTCACTTTTGGTTGAACACATATGCTCATTCTATGAAATGTGTTCTAAACTTGTTACTGTCTTCTGTTTAGGTATTGCGGACAGATGAGGACAAGAACTGGTACAAAGCAGAGTTAAATGGCGTTGAAGGCTATATACCAAATAATTACATAGAAGTGAAGCCTCACCCGTGAGTACACTGTCTGTTAAATACACCATAGTGAACCTGCTTGCCGATGATTAATACTAGGTATGGCTTTCTGAGTTAGACATGGTAGAACGTGTCTGCTTTTTCAACGTAAACTATTTGCATACAAGCGAAAAGGTTGTAATCAATATGGAAATATTACATATGCAATTGCAGTACCATGCATGTCCTAGAATTTATTTATGAACATTGATAAAGCCAGAATGGACATCATTGTAATTTACAGGTTGTAAAATGGGCGTGCAGCATCATTTAAATCATAAATCTGTGTAATCAAAACAATTTATGGATATTTGCTGTATGGAAAGTCTTAAAGCACATTAATGTTGCAGGCTATAACTGACATCAACATGATCAAGTCAGGCTACATTCTGGTCTCTATATATAATAATAATATATCATGATTACATGCTATTTAATAATAATAATACATTTAGCAAGAAAAGTGCTCCACCTTTCTTTTGTTTGAAGGTGGTATATAGGTCAAATATCGCGGGTGAAAGCGGAGGAAATGCTGCTGAGTGGTGACCAGCCTGATGGAGCATTCCTAGTACGAAACAGTGAGAGTCACCCAGGAGAGTTCTCAATATCAGTCAAGTAAGTATGTCCATAACAGAGATGCCAACTATTGTACTCAGATTTCTGTGGATTTACTCAGAATTTTCATTTAAAAAACCCAGCACTCCGAATGCTGTGTAAAAAAAACCTATGATTTTTAGCTAATGATAAGTCCACAATTATTTTTAGGTGTTAAGTCTGTTTAGATACATGTATAGTTATATGTAAAAACAGTTAAAAGTGGCATGAATGGTCAAGAAAGCAGTAACATCACCAAGTTCTTAGGTGTACAAGAATGGTATCACTTTCCTTTGACGCAAAGTATTTTGACTTTGTGAACATTATTTATAGCCTTGTTATTGACAGCAAACTGTAGATTTGTACAGCAAATGTGTACTGGGTGGCATACCCACCTACATATCGCACAAATCTGGCTCGCTTACTTTACTCCTCTTACCAATCTTGATCATAAGATCACATAAGATCACACCAGCAGCGATATTTAAAGATAGATAATAATATCCTTGTTGCTTTAGGACCAAATGCACGAATCAACATCGAAAAATGTGTTTTCTTAATATCAAGTAGGTCTCAGATCTATCACATCGTATTTTATGTGTGTTTTTTCTTGTGATGCTGTTGCCTGTAGAAGGCTCAATGTTAACTTTTTGTCTTGGCTGTCCAATAGGGCAATTTGGTGGTCACTTTCACCTGTCCGAAAAATCAATTTACCTGTCTGTTTTTTTTTAACTAAAGGTTTCTTTTGAGCAACGGTGGAGATCGAAAGCCCCCGTCACTTTCATTACTAAATTTGGTAGAATCTCGGTTGCAAAATGTATTTCACGATTCCATAGACATCTAGGCTCCAACTATATATGTCAGTTTTCGTGACCGTTTTTCCAGTAATTAATCCATATTGCTTAATTCAGTGATGTGCTGTTTTGATCAGATCGACCAATATCCATCGGATGTTACGGAACAGCTGATGGAGCAGCCTGGATAGTTTCATGAATAGAATTATTATTGCAAAAACGTAGATTATGTAGCTAATTTTAACACTGACTATCCCCGACTCAAGTAAATTGGTCAAATAGAAGGGGGCCATGATGTCTGATGGTTGCCAATTTTATAGCACTGCCAACTGTAGTCTACAACTATTGGTTAAAACATGCAATGGTATTTACGAAATGATAAAGATGGCCGATAGTCATTAAAATTTCTATATACGCGAAGGAAATGTCAATTTACAAAATACACTCAGCCAGGAAATCGGGTTGTCCGATCGGACAAGCTTGTAACAGTATTTGCTAGTCTGAATGCAACTTTAAGTTGTTCCGGAAAATCAGACTGTCGTTAATGTATTGTTGACAAGGATTTCAAAAAGTTTCACCAATATGATTGCTCATGTTAAACAAAATAATCTAATAATTGTTTGTATATTTCATTTAGATATCAAGATTGTGTCCAGCACTTCAAAGTATTGAGAGATGGGAATGGAAAGTATTTTCTGTGGGTGGTCAAGTTTTCATCACTAAACGAGTTGATCGACTATCACCGGACATCATCAGTCAGTCGAACACAGACAATAGTTTTGAAGGACATGGAACCTCAAGGCATATCTGCGGTAAAATAAATTAATGCAATATCGTCATCACTTGATTATTGTAATAGAAGTATCCATATATATGTATGATAGGATATGTGCCATTTGTGTGTCACACCCTTCCAATGGCAATGTTACTTATTATCACTGAATCTTCTATGAGTAGTTGATACAAATAACAAGGCAGCAGACTATTGTTGTTTGTATATTGTAATTCAATTTGGAGTGGTCCATCCAGTTTCCATACAGCCATACCAGTAGATGAGGGGACGCTAATATTAATAGTATTACAATGGATGGGTATGCAATGTGGGAGCATTATGTTCTGGTAAATGTACTTATAGGTGAATGTATAATCAGTGTAGTAGTCATTACTCTGCCACTGTTGAATGAGTGAGTGAGTGATTATGGAGTTCAACGTCTGAGGAAATCTTTCACCCATTGGCAATGATAAATGACAGTTACATGGTGGTTTTTTTTCATTGAATGGATGATAGTTAAATGTGTTCTTTTTAAATATTGAATGGGTGATAGTTAAATGGTGTTTTTTTTTTATATTGAATGGGTGATAGTTAAATGTGTATGTTGAATGAGTTAGTTAAATGTGTATGTTGAATGAGTAACAGTTAAATGTGTATGTTGAATGAGTAACAGTTAAATGTGTATGTTCAATGAGTAACAGTTAAATGTGTAATTTGAATGAGTGATAGTTAAATGTGTATGTTTAATGAGTGGCAGTAAAAGATACTTGCTTCTGTTTCAGTTTGTGGAAGCCTTGTATGACTTCGCACCTGAAGGCAGTGATGAGTTGGCATTTAAGAAGAAGGATGTTATTAAACTAATAGACAAAGTGGATGAGAACTGGTGGAAGGGGGAACTACAGGGGGTCATAGGGGTGTTCCCAGCCGCGTATGTCCGGATGAAATAACACGTCCACGTCGTCCGTGTCTCGTGCACACAGTATTCATTTCTATTGTATTGCTTCGGTGATGTGACCTGCAGATTATCAGAAAGTCATATTTAATACATTCTCAAAATCATTCTCATTGGGTTTCCTTTAACAATTTGTAAAACATGCAACTTGCGTTTAGTGTACACCAAGTGCCAAGTCCATTTTTACCGGCCGAAATTGTGTATGCTGTTGATGATAACCTGGTGTTCTGTCAGCTATCAAATTTTCAACACAATAATGTAGGTCATTATGTACTAGGTCTGTCAAGATCAGAGTTTCCCCAATGTCCTTTGAAAGTGATCTGAAACGTCCATAAAATCATGATCACGTTGTAACTACATTTGGTAGTATTGGAAGTTTGATAACATAGGAACTAATGTACAGAGGTTTTCTAGAAGTATTGAGGCTTTACCGGCACAGTTGGAGAGAACTACCATGTTCAGTGTTATTAGGATGTGAATGTGTTTTGTTTTGTTAATTAGAAATAATGTTATGGTGTAATTCTGTAAATTTGACCATGATTGTTTGACAGCACTCGTGTGTGATCCCTTATAACCAGGTGTTATTGTAGAACAGCAATACGTGCATGGATCAAGAGCTACAGAACAGAGCTTTGTTTCACTTAGGCTGTTAACTACAGTATGGTACAAAATTAATATGATATATATATATATATATATACAGTAGGCGGTGTGTGTTCTTGCAAAAGACTACTGCTGTCTGTTTTGATCTAACTAAATTGTACATTGCCAGTAATCATGATATGTGTCTGGTTTTATTTTTGAAGGTTTTCTTGGCATTTACTGATTTGTAAGCATATCCATAATACAGCCACGTTTTTATGCAATTTCTTTAATTAATATCAAATGATCATTTGGTTGTAAATTTACTTTGAGATTTTTAACATTACTAACCTTAGTTTACTGGTCTGTTGACTAGTTTGTCTTGTCATGCAGTGTCGGTCGTTGGTAAACTATTGGATGACCGTGACCTTCTTTGGTTGCTGTGATCCTTTTTCAAAATCTATTGGCAGAGCTGAGAAGTATGATTTTGGCGTATGCTTCCAGAACTGGGTACAGTCATCTGATTAGTTGATATGCAGTGCATTGTGTTTGCCCATGTTTAGTTCGCTCTTTTGTTCACAGACGTTTTGAAGGATCGTTTGCCAAAGAACAAAGTCCCAGAACTAAAGATGAAACGAGTTTATTGGGAAACTTGTCATTGTTTACCCATGCTGATCAGACATGGTATTCTGCGTGTATAGAAACAACCAGTTGAGCAAAGGTTCTAGCTCTAGCTGCTTTCAGATTTTACACTGAAACTGCAACAAGCTACGAAGTGTATTTTATACTGTTAGTGAGTGCTTGTCTATGATTGTTTAATGTTGAATTAATTCCTTTTACTGGAATATGTTTCTTTGTTTGTGTAGAAAGTGTATGATATAATTGCTTATGTATTCCCATGCTTTTAGTGAATAGTTGTATATATTGTATATTGTAAAAATAACACTGAATCCTAATAACTGAATCTTGCACAATAATGAATTGTAATGGTTGCCATATACAGGGAGTACTCATTGCAGCCAAATGTAAAATATGTGTGAAAGTTTGGGAATTGTGAGAAAGAAGAAAGTTCACAATATTACAACAGGTCGCCAAATGAACTCGTGACCTCTGGGGTCTGGTAGTGTCTACACTGTCTAAACTACACTGTCTACTCTTGAGACTTGTGTACTGTGCTCTTTTGGAATTTATGCTGACAGTCTAAGCTACGCTTTCTTGATGGACTGCTAGGTTTATAAAACCAATGCATTCTCTCACATTCTCTCACTTGTCATTCGTCACGTATGGGTGAAAGATTTCCGCTGTGATGTAACATAGTTTATTTTGTTGAGAATTATTTGCAGAAATGTTTCATACCAAAGCCAGATGTGTATATCATAGTCTTGCAGTTACTTTCTTGTAAAATTTGAAATAAGACTATAATTGCCAGCAATGGTCTGTGGACGCCACACTCGTGTACAGATATTCTCTGCTGTTCTCCGTGTATTGACACAGACAGATGTCTTAAACATGTCGGCTGTTGACATTCACCCATTGATGCACAGGATTTACATTTATTTTTCATCAATTGTTAATCTCTCAAATCTGCACTTTTTGTTTAAGGGAAAACAAATGTTTTAGACAAGATAACTTACCATGCTTACCATTTTTTTTATTGTGGAAATTCAAATGATTAAATTTTAACTTTTGTACAGAATTTTATGTGATCTTTATCATGTAATGATTTTGTGCCTGGCATCAGATTGGCAGATGCATTTCACAAGGAACGAAATTTGCCTGGCTCAACAATGAACCTGCTTTCGTGTCCATTTATATCATATGTTAAAGTTTAGCTTTATACTATGGAGGTGTATAAAAAGGAAATGACCTGCATTGAATGTCGAGTTCCTGATTGTCTGGTGCAACATTGATACCATTAAAACATAGTTGTCACAGTATGCTTTACTGCCTCACAGAATGTAATCTGCCAGTGGACATTGAAACTGATGCTGTCAACAATAATACTTTGTACTTGCCATAATGTATGAATGTGAATTAAGGCCCCGTTTCTTTTAACTGTGCGAAGTGTTCTCAGACAGACAGGTGATGTCACTCCCAGTACGCTGTACTGAGTGAAAAGAATGACTTGCACACGTCTCGCAAAAGCAAGATGGCAGCAAAAAGTTGCTTTTGATGTGGTGACGTCCCTGTACTTTTACTGTGTGGTCTGCACTACTTCACCAGTGAATACAGACTGCACAGTGTGCAATTCGTTCCATTGACAAAATTGTCTGTCCGGAGTACCCTGAGCACTTAGCACAGTTGAAAGGAACGGGGCCATTGAGTCTTCATGTACTCTTCCACTGTTTTCGTCGCACATGGGTTACAGAATTCCGTTGCATTGTAACACTATATCTGATTCACTCATGCCACTGTTTCAATAGTTGTACTGATATTAGAGAAATTACGGTATATTGTGTTGTTAATGATGCAATATAGTTGAAAGAAGAGCAAATACAACTAGGCAAGTATGATTCTGTGAATCACAGGACACCTCCATGTTTAGACAGCATGCAGGGGAGATAACTCTTACCAAACCAGTGGTATACTTGCCTAGCATTGTGTCTTCTCTTCCACTCCTAGTTATAACATATTATTTTATCAATAGATGCAGTATGCAAGTTATTATGTCAGTACAATGTGACCTTATTGGAAAAGAAATATACTTTCTTAATTTATTTGTGTTTGTTATCGAGTTTGCAAAATTGAACGTTTGAAAATGAGGACTGATTTTATGCATTACACTAATTACTTTACTACTACAGCCTATCATTGTAGTTGTGTTTCCATAAGTCCTTAATCATAACATTGTAAGCCCATTGACACCTTGGCATAATATACACATCTCAGTCTGTAATTGCATGTTGTACTTTATCTCAGTGAATATTGCATGATCATCGATGTTCTCAGTGTTATTACAATAACCTGATGGAGCTTTGCATCACATTCATTATAATAGTTTGGTTATAATAAATATTGGTTTGTGGTATTGCAAATCACTATGGTGTTTCCTAATACTGATGGATTGTAATGCCATTATCTAGAAAATATTTCTCAAACATTTTCACAGAAAATAATATTATATGCAATCTTTAATGCTACTTTTTAATTGAATATTGCATATCAGATTTTATGATTAATGCCCAGTAAAACTAATATTTTTTTTATGAATGGTTTAAATTTTTCCAGTATTACGATAGTGTTGCTATATGTGGAAGGTGGTATGCGAGAAGGAATGAGTGACATTTTGAGTGGTGGTTCTTACATTAAAGTATTGGATATTTCTTGAGTTTGTCTTCAATTACAACATATCCTGCAACACTTATGGATATTGCAAGACGTAGCAGTGCTCTTGAGAAATATGTACGTAATAGTGTATAGAAAATAATAATCTCATTCAGGATTATGTACAATATGCAATAATCAAAAGTAATTTTATTATGTTTTTTTATAAACTATTTTTTTTTTTATTATTCACAAGTAAATTAGCTGGGATGAGATTGGATATTTTTTTTTATCAATTTGATGATTTTATCAATTTGCCAATTATTTTCATTGACAGATTGTTTAGTATGCAAACTTTTAGATGGTGATAGCTTTGATATTGGATTGTCATATTCATTTTGATGTATACACACCATAATGTCAGACAGATGATATCACTCTCTCCCCATGAATATGGAACCTTGTAACGCCATTTCCTGTACAATTATTTGTTTCTTTTCTCTCTCTCTCTCTCGAAGGTTTAGTTATATGAAACTAAGAATACTGGTTACCTGAAAATAATCAAAACATACCAACCGAGACTTGGTCTATTACTAGTTAGCGATATTGAACCTACTGGTACAAGTATTGTCCACTCGCAGAGCCTTTGACTATGGTTTGGGTGATTAATTTTAGCGTGGTGTATTATTTTATATTTTTATCAAGATGCTTGTAAGGTCACTTTACAATACTTATGTACTCAAAAGTTCAAGAGTTGCAAAATATGAATACATGTACAAGTATGTCAGTATCAAAATGATGCCAATTTTACAATTCTGAGTATATAATATTGCCATTTTTACTGTGGATATTCTCTGTGAGCATTGCTTATGCATTAGAGTTTTGGATGTTGCATATCAAAGAGTTCTTGATCAATATTGTTTTAATAGTGACTAATCCCAAGTTGTGCGTTTTCAGTGTGCGTCCCGATTTGTCCACAGTGACTTGTAGAGCAGACCCAGTATGTCCGACTTCAAAGCCAAAACTACTAATAAAAAATATTAGTAAAATATTATTGTTATGTTTGACTATTAAATGCAGAATTTGGCATTCAGTTGAATGTTTAAACACAACCTCTTTCTAAATTTCATTATATTTGTGTGTACAATAAATAGTAGAGTTTTTTTCTACCCTACTCTGGAGGTTCCAATTTTTTTTTAATATGCAAATCTGATTGGAAGGTGTATGTGTTGATTTGTTGCTCGTAAACTCAACATGGGTGCCAGCAGCCAATCAAATTTGAGTATTTTTTTAAAAGTTAAGCTCCACCAGAGTAGGTGGTTATTTTAGCAAATTTTAAAATACAGCTGCTCCACTTTAGCACCGGAAATCTATCGATTACCTCTCAGTAATGGAGAGTTGTGAGACTCGTTATTAGTCATAGTATTTTAGAATCGTATGTCGTAGTATTGTATAGTTTTCAACCATCCACAGTCTTCCACATCATAAAATATCTTAACATTTATCAGGATAAAAAAAAAGAAGCTATTTTTGACTGAAGTTGGACATGCTGTATCTGATCTACAAATGCCTGTGCATTCATCTAGTCACTTTGGAGGCTTCACTAAAACCTGTTGGTTTGCTTGTAATCTGTAATGTTCAACCCATGCTAACATATCCCATGTCATAGGCCTGCTACTATCAAGTAAATGTGTATGCATTAACATGTTTTAAGTGAATAACAATGTGTATTACACAGATATTGATGTTAAAAAACATCTGTTTGAAATGTGTCTAGTAGTAAGTAGCATTACCAAGACATTAATTTCTCTTAATTTCTAAGCTGTTGTATCCAGGCAATCATTTGTGTATGAACAATATCATGTGCAGTTAACCTGTTTACTTTCTCCATTAAACCAGTGCCAATAATGTTGCATAGCAATGGTTATCTGTTGCCACTATGAATATGAACTTACCAAGATACCTTCAAATGTAACTAGTGTATGCAATAAAGTCGCAATCCAAAAAAATGTCAATCTGTATTGCTAAAAGGATTAGTGATTTTGTAGATTTAAAACCTAATTGAAAATAAGAATTAGTCTTCCTAGGGCTGGGTGTCTGACTATGATGTCTTGCTTTACCTCAATCTAACTAAGCATGGGGATCTACCAATAGCTGTCAAATAGTGGCCAGAATGTCGTTGCATTGTCGGTGATCTAGTCGTGAATGGAGTCCACTGCCGGTCTGCATGATGGTGGCCTCTTATCACGGCTCTAGCTGGAAGTGGACTGCACACTCAGTACGTCCAGTTGTGGTCAACCTGACTGTTGGTCACAATCATCTTTAAGTAAAGTGCAACGGACTTGCGAGTGTGAACATTGTAACCTAAAAGGCAATGCATCTTGTACACACATCTCCAACAGTATTACGGTTACAATATAGAAAAGTTGCCCACATTAGCTACAGTATGGTACTGACTGAAATATTGACACCTTCTTTCCGTATCCCTGAAGTGCGACTGTCTCATCTGTTTATTTCCTTTCTTTGTCTGCTAGTGTCATGTATGTTGAAGCTTTTTCTTCAATAAAGGTATTGATATTACAGTGCAGCATGTCCTTTGTTGGTTCAGTAAGAAACAGTGACGGTAGTGACTGGAACTATATCAGCGAGATGGTGCCTCTGGTCAGTCTTAAGTCTGTTATAGTCACACCCACTGCCAGACATTATGAGCTGATAACTTAACTATACTGAAAGCCACAAGAAAGTGACCACAGGGACATGATGAAACATTGGATAAAGTAAAATGGAATATGAATCTGTCCTATATATATTTTGTATTAGATAGATTAGCCTTGCATATATGTTTGAAAATAACAATAAACAATAGCCTCGCAGAGTACGTGCAGATTTATTTCGCATCAAAATATAAGTTGCAACAGATATCACTGTAATCAATAATTAGGACAAGTAATATGGAAATACACAACAAAAACAGTTGCATTTCTAATTAAAAATAATCAATTCCGATTGTTCAGAGCAAACTAAATTTTGGGTTATTGTTATCGTACATGGATTAATTCTAGTGAGCGATTCCGTGACCATGGGTTACCATGCAAGGCACATATAATTACAAAATAGCTCAAGTGAAAGTACCGGTAGTGGTAGGACTTCAGAGCCAAAGAGTCTTGTCAGTACCAGCCGATGCTCGCAGGTTTACTGCAACATTCAGCGCTACGGATGTTGCGGGTTTCCTCCTGCCCTATATTGTTAAGCCGTGATATAAGTGAAAGAATCTTGAAAGCGTCTCTTAAATACCAATTAAAAAAAATAAAAAATGTGCCCTCAGCTGTGCTTAATATGCCATATAATGCTTCAAGCAAGTATTATCCAGACATTATATGGATTTAGGGGTGTATAAAGTCCAGATGGCAAATAGAGAGCCACGATTTTAGTTGTAATAAATAAATATAGTGAATATGGCAATCTGATTGGTCCATGTGACCCCAAAACATTGCATTCATATTTTGATGAACAAAATTTTCTTAGGCCACTCTATTCTTGAAATGTTGACATGAACTAAAAAAGGAAGGAAACTGCACAAAGTTCAGCGCCAACATGACACGAAACCAGTCTATGACCGTGACATTGTTCCACCGTGATGCAAACAACGGGTAGCTTTCACTGTGGTGTGAATGACGTCATTGTTGAATGACATAACTGCTTCCAAGCTCGTCTCCAAAAATATGATATTTTTCACCAACGTGTTGAGTATGACTGACTGCCATTTATTTTACATTCATTGAGGTCATATTATATTCATACTGAATTCCGGATATCTCAATTACTCATGTTACCGAAAGTAGTTTATTCACACCTTAAATGAACTAAAAAAGATATTTACCCACTCCCTTTGGATTGACAGGTGACTGATCGTGACCCATCACTAATCATTTGATGCAAATATTAATGCTAGCTCTAAAAATATTAATTACAATTTATGCGTCTTGTTAAACCACTAAATCCATTAAATCTCGACGAATTTGTTCAGTATTTTATTTATTATAAGGATTGACTAATATTTTTTACGTTCATCAAGGTATGAACAGATAAACCAATTTGCGGATTCATACAGTTTGCAGTTTTTCTGTTCATACCTCGATGAACGTAAAAAACTTCACAGTCAATCCTTAAATAACTTGTAACAAGTAACCAATCCCATTCATCTTGAATAAAACATGTTCAAACAAACCTACAGATATTTCTGCAAAACTACAGCAAACAGTACCGAGTATAATTGTATTTTATTTGTCATAATATTTACAAATGAATTCATTTTAAGACTGACAAGTCCGCCTTTTCTTAATCTTTTTCTTTCCTTTTGATCGATGGCATGGTCCCTTAAAGTTAGATTTCGATTTCTTTTTCTTTTCTATGTTTCCACATCGCTGAAGTCTGAAAAAAAACCCACATGATATAGATTTATTGACCTCTCAATATAACTGCCTGATACTAAAATGCTACAGAATCTTGACAGATAACCAAGGGAATGACATAGCACAATTGGAATGAGTCTCACAGTGGTAACCCATGATGTCTTAAAGGCACTGCATTCAGACCATATAATAGCACTATAATAGATCAGTTTCATAAAAAAAAGACACTATAATCTGCAACGTATGTGTGACGTATGTATGACATTGCAGATTCTATGGTGAATGAAGCTGATCTGTAGTATGCAGACTTTACACGTTCAGTCACTCAATATGTAGAATGATGCATATTCCACGTAGTGTAGTAATATGAATGTTTTACAGTTTCTCATCAGTTTTCATTGAAATTGCCTCATTTATTGTCAGCCATTCAACTTGCTGTAAAAAGTATGATGTAAAACTGTAATACCAGAACATAATAGTCATCAAAAACCTAGTGTCAAATTCACTCACTGCAATCTTTTTTCATTTTATTTTGAATTGGGGATTAGAGTCACTTTCAAGATTCTTTCACTTATAATCACGACTTGTCAGTTTAGGGCAGGAGGAAACCCGCAACATCCGTAGCGCTGAATGTTGCAGTAAACCTGCGAG